>WAAB01012083.1:344993-379252 GCA_013389865.1 Piaya cayana | reverse complement strand
TTGTCACTGGCCTCCAGCTGGATTTAACACAATTTCCCACCACTCTCTGGGCCTGGCCATCCACCCAGTTTTCCACCCAGGAGAGTGTGTGTCTGTCCAGGCCAGAGGCTGACAGTTTCTGTAGCAGAATGCTGTGAGAAACTGTGTCAAAGACTTTGCTGAAGTCCAGGAAGATACATCCACAGCCTTTCCCTCGTCCAGCAGTCGAGTCACTTTGTCATAGAAGGTGATCAGGTTAGTTCAGCAGGACCTGCCTTTTGTGAACCCATGTTGGCTGGGCCTGATCACCCGGCTCTCTTGCATGTGCTTCATGATAGCACTCAAGATCACCTGTTCCGTGACTACCAGCAAAAAAAGGGCTCCTTTGAGCACCAACTGGATCTTTGCAAACTCTTCACCGTAAGCTTCAGCCAGTTATTGAAAACTTTGCACCATGGATTTCTTCAGTTTCTCAAGAAGTTTGGTATTAACCTGTTCGCTTTCGCACATCAGCATCTTCTGAAAAAGTATATGGAAACGTTGCTATTTGAACAGGCAGCCACACATATGGAGTGAAGCCATTGAGCTGAGCCTTGTTCCCCTGTAACAGGTCAGAATGTGTTCTATAACCACCTCTTCATCTCTCCCATCCCACTCCCAGTTCCCAGGCTAGAGGATTAGCCTTGGAAGTTTTATATCAAACCTCGTACAATGAATTATTTAAGACGGGAGCTAGAGAAACAGCAGCAGACATTAACAAAATTTGATTGAGCATGAAGTTAACTGGCTTTAAGTTGGAAGAGGGAAAATTTTGATTAGACATTAGGAAGAAATTCTTCATGATGAGGATGGTGAGGCACTGGCCCAGGTTGTCCAGGGAAGCTATGGCTGCCCCATCCCTGGAGGTGTTCAAGGCCAGGCTGGATGGGACTTCAAGCAACTTGATCCAGCGGGAGGTGTCCCTGCCCATGGCAGGGGGGTTGGAACTGAATGGGCTTTAAGGTCCCTTCCAATCCAAACCATTGTATGATTCTATGATAAACCTGCTGGGTGAATTGAGGTCAGAGATCTCTCTCACCATCCAGGACCTGCTCCAAGAGGACATCCTGCAAAGATGTTTCTCCTTACAAGGTATGGAAGCATATCCTAGTTTCTGTCCTTGCTTTTCCCTGGTCTTTCAGGGAGTGCTCAAGCAGGAACACACTCCAGCAAGAGAGAGGCCAGCTCCTCCTTCCTGCCAGGTCAATGCATGCATTTACAGTCCCTATTTTGGAGCAGCCTTCTGGCATGGGCTGGCTGCTCTCAATAAATACAAAATGACCCCAAACCACCTGCATTTTCTGATCTGATCTCACACCTGATTTCAGCCTTCAGCAACTAAACCAGCCTCCTTAGGCTCCCCTTTCACATATCCAAGGATGCTGAGCAAGCATCAGAGCACGTGAGCTCACTGGGCTCAGAAGTGAGCAGGCAGGCTCCAGCTGCCCCTTGAAACCTTGTTTGCTGACAAACCAAGGTTAAAAAACAATAAACATGAGAATGACCAAAAAGGGGGGGAAAAAAAGGCAAGGAAGGAATAAGCTGAATATTTTAAACAGCAATCTTCCAAAGGTGAGCTTTATCTCAGGTCTAGCACAGCTTATCTGAGAGTGACATCACTCCAGCATTAACACTTGAAGGGACTAAAGTCTCTTAGAACAATTTGATTTTCTAGATGGGCTTGCCCAGAGCTCCTGTCAAAGACGTTTGTTTGTTTGTTTGTTTGTTTGTTTGTTTGTTTGTTTGTTTGTTTGTTTAAAAACTGCACGAGAGACTCAAGGAGGTCTGCAATCACTCTATGCATTTAAAAGGATGAGGGTTTCCCCCTTCCCTCCCACACCTGAATTACTGTGACCTTCCCTAAACTAGACAGGGATGAGTACCATTCCAGAGCTTCAGACGCACTAACACTCTCAGTGGTTGGGACGTTGGCACCAGAAAATCAAATCAGGTGGAATGACAGAAAAAAGAGAAGGAAAACCGAGAGAGAATCTCAGAATCAGATTTCCCAGTTTCTTGTGGTGCAAAACCAACGCAACCTGTGGTGCCAGGGATGCAGGAATGTCAAACCGCAGGAGACAGCTAGCAGGATGCTAGCAGGGGGATCAGTAGAGCTCACACAATCCCTCTGGAAAGAACAGCAAGCTCCAGAGCAGTTCCTGGTGCGATGCTCTGTAGTAAAACCAGCCATTTCAAACCTGTTGTTTCAAGGAATTGCTGCCAGTTCTCTGCTTTTAAAATTATTTTAAGTGGCAAACTTGAAATTACCACTGTTTTATTGGGGAGAGCAAAGCCTTCATTGCACCACAGGCTTCTAGCCCCTGCAAAAACAAGCACAGTTTGGAAACACCAAACACCAGCACCACACTTGTGCTCCTCTGCTCCAGAGCATTGCCACAGAGGATGGACAAATACCTAAAATACCCTCCTGTGGGCTCCTATTAATTATAAATTCATCCCAGTGAATCACAGACCTGCCTTTCTCATGGTCCATTATAAAAGTTTCCCAAATAAACTGTAACTGCAAAATGAGGAATTATTATTCATTCTCAGCACACTGCGTATTCCACCAGTCTGTTATCATGGGGAAAGCAAAGTTGCTTGCATCCTGAATGATTCTATTTTCCTCATCAAAAGGGTTATCGGGTCCTGGCAGAGGCTGCCCAGGGAGGTGGTGGAGTCAATATCCCCGGAGGAGTTTAAAAGATGAAGTGCTTAGGGACATGATTTAGTAGTGGACAGGTATGGTTGGGCTTGATGATCTCAAAGGTCTTTTCCAATCTAGTGATTCTGTGATTCTGAAACTTTCCAGCCAGGCTGCACAATGCTGTGACTGTCACAGCTGTGCCCGCCAAAGCCTCAGCCAGGCACCGTGCTCAAACCCTCTAGCCTAAACCTCAAGTTTGTACTTCTACAAACAAGATCAACTTCATCTGGCCAGATCCCTCCAATTCCAAGCTCTGCTTTCACCTGCGCTTCCCTGGAGGTGTTTAAGTTACGGGTGGACGGGGTCCTGAGGGACATGGTTTAGTGTTTGATAGGAATGGTTGGACTCGATGATCCAGTGGGTCTCTTCCAACCCGGTGATTCTGTGATTCTGTGATCCATCCTGACACCTTGCAGCATGAGATTGCAAAGCAGTGTTGGAAAGGGGGGGGGGGGAAGCAGTTCTAGGATAAAACATAGAATAGTAGAATAGAATCTTAGAATCACTCATCACCCCCTCTCCTCCCCATCCTCATTCAGCCTCCCTCATCTATCAGCCCCGCATCTCCCCCTCAACAGCCTTCCCCCATCCCTCATGACCTTCATCCACAAGCTCTCACCCCCACTTTCCAACAACCCCCCACGCCCAATCCCTCTAGCAGGTGGAGACTGCAAAGCAAGAAAAGCTGGTGTTAGAAAGTGGAGGAAAGCAGTTTTCAGGGATGCAGCAGCAATGCAGGAGTGCGGGAGGGATGCTCCCATGGGAAGGATGCAGGAGTGTGGGAGGGATGCAGGAGTGTGGGAGGGGTGCAGGAATGCGGGAGGGATGCTCCCATGGGAAGGATGCAGGAGTGTGGGAGGGATGCTCCTGCGGGAGGGCTGCAGGAATGCAGGAGGAATGTTCCCGTCGGAGGGATGCTCCTGTGAGAGGGATGCTTCTGCGGGGGGTAGGCAGGAGTGCGGGAGGGCTGCAGGAGTGCGAGCGGGATGGTCCCATCGGAGGGATGCTCCTGTGAGAGGGATGCTCCTGCTGGAGGCGCCCTTACCGCCGAAGAAGCTCTTGGCACCGAGGTAGCCGGCGCTGAGGCGCAGGACCGAGAGCTTGTCCAGCCCCGCCAGCACCTCCTCGGGGAAGGTCAGGAGCCGCTCCAGCCGCTCCAGCTCGCGGTTGAGGCGCTGCCGGTGCCGGGGGGACGGGTCGGGGGCGGCGGGTGCTGCCTGCGGGGACAGCGGCGTCACCGGGGGTCCCCGCTCCCAGCCCCGAGCCCCGGGACCCGTACTCACACCCGCCGCGGCGCCGTCCTCCGCCTGCGACCCCCGAGCATCCCCCGCCGGGCAGCGGCACCGGGAGCACCGGGACCTGCCGGAGCCACCGCCCCGGAGAGGAGGAGCTGCGGGAGGAGAGGATCGGGATAGAGGGAGGGGGGGTGAAGGAGGAGGGGAGATTTGGAGTGAAGGGGGCGTGTAGGGGTGATGGGGGAGAGTGGGGAAGGGGGATTCGGAGGGGAGGGTGCAGTAGGGGTGATGGATAAGGGGACGAAGAGGGATGGAGGGGGAGTGGGAGGGGAGAGGGGGGATGGAGGAGTGGGCAAAGGGGCTGCAGGAGGATTGGGAAGGGAGGGTGCAGTAGGGGTGATGGATGAGGAAGGGGATTTGGAGGGGAGGGGGCATGTAGAAGTGATGGATAAGAGAGCAAAGTGGGATGGAGAGGAATTGGGAGGGGAAAGGGGTAGGTAGGGTTGATGGGAGAGGGGGCAAAGAGGGATCGAGGGAATGAGAGGGGATAAGGGGGTGATGGAGGAAGGGGCAAGGGGGCTGGAGGGGAGAGGGATAGGGGGATGATGGAGGAGGAGGGGGATTTGGAGGGGAGGGGGCGGGTAGGAGCGATGGATAAGGAGGCAAAGAGGGATGGAGGGGGATTGGGAGGGGGATAGAGGGTGATGGATGAGAGGGGATTTGGAGGGGAAGGGGCATGTAGAGGGTGATGGGTGAGGAGGGTAAGGGGAGTGTTTAAAGGACAGGTGGATGAGATGCTCAGGGACATGGTTTAGTGTTTGATAGGAATGGTTGGACTTGATGACCCAGTAGGTCCTTTCCAACCTGGTGATTCTATGATTCCACACACCTACCCTGGCCTGGGCACACGTGGCTGCAAGCTAACCCAGAGGCAGGGGTGTGCGTGTGCACAAATCACAGCCTCCTCAGCTCTGTCCTTCCAAAATTCTCCACCAAGTCGTATGCAGCAACAGGAACAGGCACCGAGTGAGGCCAGAACATCAAACACACAGGGCAGCAACCTGGGTTTTCCATGCCTGTAGCATTGGAGCGTGTCCACAGGGCTGCACACCACCCCAAAAAGACACTGAAGAAGGCAAAACACAGCCCTCCTTCATCTGTGATCCCAGCCTGGCTTCAGGAGGAGGGGGCAAAGCCAGGGCTGCCCTCCTCCATCAGCCAAACCCCAGAGAAATCAGACTTGGGGCTAAGCTGAAAGGAGGCATTTTCAAATATTTGCTCAGCCAAGAGAGAAATAGAGAGACGCTGGTTTAGGTCAAAACAAACCATCACCACTATACAAAGCAAATTGCCTTTTAATACGTAACCAAATACAGGAGGTGAGCTTCGGGACATCTTTCTCTCCTCAGCATCATACATCTGCCAACAGCAATACAAAGAAATCACAAAGCGTGAATAGAGATGCTGCCAGGAGGAAACATTATATGCACACACACAACATAAACAGATAAGACAGGAGTAACAACACCAGGGGTTTGTCTTGTCCCCAGGCAGAGCCTGGTGGTGTCCTCCTCCCCAAGGGCATCTCCTGTGGGTCTGGGAGCCCTTGGCACACCTGGGGCTGGGACTGTGCAGTGTTTCACATCACCTTAGAGGTGCCAGACAGCGTGATAAAAGCTGGTTAGCGCAGTCCGCTCTGCTGCTATTCGGGGCCACTGATATGTACGGCTCCATATCATAACAGGCTGTCCAGGGAGGTGGTGGAGTCCCCAACCCAGGAGGTGTTTAAAAGACAGGTAGGTGAAGTGGTTAGGGATATGGTTTAGTAGTGGATGGGTACAGTTAGGCTTGATGATCTCCAAGGTCTTTTCCAACCTAGCGATTCTATGATCATGGCCAGTCAGCAACTTGCCCCATCCTAGTGTATCTCCAGGCCATTTTGGAAGGGTCCAGCATGTTTCTAGCTCCTGCAGCCAGGAGTTCAACTTTCCTAAGCCCCATCTTGCCCTGCGAGCCCAAGTACAGCAAGGCAAACCAGGGCATGAAGGAAGAGAACCAGGGAGATGAAGACACCTCACACCAGGACACATGAAGGTTCGCTGCAGGGCTCACTCTAAACCAACTACCTGACAGTACTCACTCGGCCAACAGTAAATGCTCAATACTGGTGTGAGAGGCAGATGTGATGCTCAGTCTGATGGATCCAAGACGTGGAAGTCTCCAACCTCTAAACAACCTGGCTTGCCATGTCTGGCCTTAAACAAATTCCACCCCTGCCTCCCCCACATCATTGCTTTTTCTTTGGATGTTCCCTGATGGATCCAGGAGAATTTGCCCCATGGTGGGCAAAATATAAAATAACTTCTTGGGTTAGAAATATAAAAAAAACCCCACAAAACAAATGAAAGGGAATTCAGCAAAGCAGCTGTGCTGGTCTCAAGCACAAGGGTTTAAAGGGTACAGAGTTGGCCCAAAGGGGAAAGGCATATGGCAGGCACTGTAACACCTCCCGTCTTATTCTCTTACTGCTTTAGCAAAACCACACAATCCTGAGCAACTGCAGGAGTAAAACCCATCGTTCCTCCATTTGATGGCACTGCTGAGCACATGAGGAAGGCAAGGGCAAACCAGTGACAAACCCAAGAGCTTGGCTGGACCCTATCCCCCCTGCTGCCAAGGGTACCTGCTTCTCCAAAACTCCCCACAAAAACTGCTGAGGAGCCCAAAACCCTGAGCTGCCTCTACTCTCATCAAGCCCACCTCCCACAGAGACCTTTCAGATCATAGAATGGTTTGGGTTGGAAGAGACCTTAAAGATCATCCTGTTCCAACCCCCCTGCCATGGGCAGGGACACCTCCCAGATGCTGCTGACCTTCTCAAAGTACTTGGCAACATCTCTTTTTCTAAGAACCAGGTCACCTGGAGCTGAGGAGAAAGATGGGATGAGTCCTGCACCTGGGGCACAACAACCCTATGCAGAGCTACAGACTGGGTGAGGCCTGTTTGGAGAGCTGCCAGGAGGAGAGGGACCTGGGGGTGTTGGTCGACAGCCGGCTGAACATGAGCCAGCAGTGTGCNGAAGGGCACAGGAGGGAGGGCATAAGCAGCAGAGCAGAGGGGCTCAGGCAGGCTGAGACTCTGCAGGATACTGAAAAACAATGTGACGAGGGTGGTCTACACAAACAGATGATGAGAAGATGAAGGTATATCAAGAAACAGCAGTTAAGTGCTGGGATGCCTGTAAGGCCAGCAGATCCATCTGCAAGAGGTTGCCAGGAGTGCGTGAGCCACCAAGCTGGGTGTCCCTCTTTGGACCCTAAGTGTCTGACAAACTGCCCCGCTGGCATGGTTGCACCTCTCCGAAACAGTTCTCATAGAAAAAAACCACAAATCACTTTATTCTAGACTGCCCAAAAGTCTGCTAGGGTATCTCCTTTCAAGCACTGGAAGACAAAATCTTGAGCAATTAGAAAGTGCACAGAACCACTCATGGCTGTGCATGTCCAGAAGAGCTAATAGAAAAGCTGGTGGCTTTTCAAAATGTGGCTCATAATTCACAGGGAGGCTTCAAAACAGGCTGCCCACAACTGATGCTGTGCCCACATCCCCTCAGCACCACCCCTCACTCCATCCATTTCAGCCCTCAGGTCCTACAGCCCTCGCACCTCACCTTCAGCTGGTCCTTGAAGGCACAGAGTGGCTGCCTGCCCCGAACGATGCTGATGGGAAACCAGAGCCCTGTGCAGAGGAGGGAGGCACTGTCTGTAAAGTGACACTGCCACACCCACCTTTTCAGGGAGACCTGCTGAGCACCTCAAAAAACTGAGCCTGGAGAGGAATGTGATGCTCCAGGGTGGCTCTCACTAAGGGCAAGGCAAAATGTCCGGCTGCTGGAGAAGGGATATTTTAGAGGCATCTCTAAGAAAGACGCTCATGTCCAAAACCGTTATTTCTGTACTGACACTCAGGCAGCAACACCTGGTCCATCTGGTGGGTGCTGGGACCTGTGCTGGATCCCAGAAGGGCTCCATTGTGTTGCATTGGACCTGCTCCACCACATCTCTGAGGAGCTGCCCCAGCCTGCAGGAGCCATGGCTGACACTGCATGAACCACTTATCTTGCTCCCTTTCCCAAGAAAAGCTGGGCTCTGAGGGGAGTACTGGGCACCATTTGGGGGAGTCAGAATCCCCTGGCAGCTGGGTGACTCCTAAAGGTGCTGATGCTTGTCCAGGGAGAGCAGCCTTCTCATCATGGAGTTCCCCAAACATGGAGAACAAGGGTTCATGCAAGCCCTGTGCAGGGCAAGGAGCAGGTTGGGAAGGCAGCAACCACAGCCCAGCCCCTGTGGGGCTATCAGGACTGCCAGCCAGCAGAGTTTGTGACTCCAGGTACGTTCCTGCTGCTTCCAGGTGCTTCAGACCTGTGGCCATCCACACCTCTGACAGGCAACCTCCAGGAGACGGGCTGTGACCCAAAGCACCGCCTGGGTTTGCCTGGACCAGGACATTGTGCCACTGAGTCACTAGTGTGTTTGAGGGCAACAGCTCACTCCCAGGTTGGCTGTGATCACTAGGAACAGCATTATCTAAAGGAGTAGAGGCGGAAACTTCTGCTTGAAGCATTTGTTCCGGGTTTGCCAGTGGAGATGCTACAGAGGGCTTGCTGCCCGAGTCCACGGCACCCAGAACTGCATCTCCTGCTGGCCCAGCTGGGTCAAATGGGACCTGCTGCTCTGAGTGAGCAGAGCTGACCTCAGATGTAACAGAGACCAGAGGGACCAAAGAGTCTTGGCCTTGTGCACCAAGTGCCTGAGGCTGTGGTGGTGACTGAAACGTTGGATTAATTGCCCAGCAGTGCTGGAAGTCAGCTGCAGCAGAGTTTTCCTCACTGCAAGGTGATGTACTGAAGCACAGGAAGTCCGTGGGGTAGGGAGTCGCCTTGCTGCTCAGCCTCTCGCCAACCTCCTGAGATGGTGGCTCTTCTGCACCCAAGCTGAGCAAAGCCTCCTCCCACCGCTGCAACTCTGCATTGTCCACGCTGGGGCTCTGGAGGGTCTGGCAGATGTTTCCATCCACCTCACTCTTCTCAAAGAGGGTTTCGATAACAACCAGAAGAGTGTTGCTGTCTTCCTTGGCACCACTAACTTCCTCATCCTGGCTTTGTCCATCAGGATCGGCGATGAGATCTGGCAAGGACAACTGAGGCACGTTATCAGCGTGGGAGTTGTACATGGATGCATCCTGCTTCATCATGGCCCCAAGAAGAGAACTGGGGTCTACCGAGTGCTGCCTCATGCAGGAGTCAGCCTGTATCTCTGACTTCTCTTTAGCCTGGAAGGAGTCCAGAAACTGAGGAAGGTCATTCCCATATAGTACTGCTTCCCCTGTGGCAAAGCTAAAAGGCAGCTGCAGGTTTCTCTTCCGCAGGTGTTCCTCTCCTTCTTCATTCCTTCAGGGCAGAGGGGGAAAAAAAGAGATGAAAACACCACAAGCACATCCTTTGGGCCAGGCAAATCCACCCTCCCAACAGCAAGATCAGAGCTTAATGTCGGGCCCTGCACTTGGGGCACAACAACCCTGTGCACTCGGCACTGGTGAGACCACTCCTTGAATCCTGTGTGCAGTTCTGGGCCCCTCACCACAAGAAGGATGTTGAGGCTCTGGAGCGAGTCCAGATAAGAGCAATGAAGCTGGTGAGGGGCCTGGAGAATTACGAGGAGCGGTTGAGGGAGCTGGGGTTATTTAGCCTTGAGAAGAGAAGGCTGAAGGGAGACCTCATTGCTCTCTACAACTGCCTGAAAGGAGATTGTAGAGAGTAAGGAGCTGGGCTCTTCTCCCAGAATGACAGGGACACGAGGGAATGGCCTCAAGGCCTGCCAGGAGAGGTTCAGGCTAGACATTAGGAAAACATTTTTCACAGAAAGGGTCACTGGGCACTGGAACAGGCTGCCCAGAGAGGCTTCCCTGGAGGTGTTTAGAAGATGGGTGGATGAGGTGCTAAGGGACATGGTTTAGTGATTGATGGGAATGGCTGGACTCGATGATCCAGTGGGTCTTTTCCAACCTAGTGATTCTATGATTATCCTCCTCCCTGGATTTTCTGAAGGAAAGGATGCTGTATTGAGCTGGTTACATTGGTGCTGGTGGAGGACTGGGGCTCTGTGAAGCCTGTGGGGAATCGGCTCAGGGAAGGGCTTTGTGTCACCCCAAACAGCACCAACCATGTCTGCAACCACCTTCTCAAACTGGTTTCATTCACACACCTCTGCCACAGGAGGACACGTGCTGGCCAAGCAACCCAGCCACTCTTTCCTCCTCCCTCATTGCTACCACATGCCCTGAGCAGCTCCACAGCCACCCACACTGAGAGCAGAAGGAGGCAGCCAGCGCCTCAGCAATACTCACGAGAGGGCTCGCTGCCGGGCAATGATGCAGTCGGGCTTGCCTGCTTTGTACACTAGCCACGCATTGGCCTGCACCCACACCCAGCCACCCTTCTTGGTCAGCAGCCGGAAAACCGTCAGCCCACTCTCACCCGTCTTCATCACTGGGGCAGAGAGAGAAGAGAGGTGACACGAACAGACACTCCATGGGCTAGAGAAGCAGAACGGACAAGATGCCACGTGAAGCATCACCTCACGCTCATGCTGTGGGGGCAGAACAGGCAGGACATAGCCAGCACACAATGCTGCATGCTATGCTGTTCCTCTGCCTGATGCTCGAGCCTGTGTCAGCCAGGATGGAAGAGCCTTTATCACAGCTGCTCCAGACCTGGGACAAATAGCCCACCAAGAAGCAACAGTACTGGCATGGCCAGAGCTGCACTGGTGCTGAGGAGCTGCACAGGCCCCAACAAATGCACCCAATCCTGATTGCCCCCCCAGCCAGGGTGGCTGCTCCCCACAGCACTCACTTCTGACGTGGTTCTCCGCACAGTGCATCATGTCAGCCACGTGCACAAACTGGTACCCGGACCCCCTCCTGCACAGCTCTGTTTCTGTGTACCCCAGGACAACCTTCCCCCTGAAAACAGTGCAGAAAGCCAGTGACAGCAGTGATGAAGGCAGGGATCCCCCAGTTGCACCCCACCAGCCAGGTGCTATTCCTCCAACAGGAAGCCAGAGCCTCCCACTTTGTATGGTGCAACTCTCCATTCTGGGCTCAACTTCACGTCCTCTTCCACAAAACCCCACACTGGGTTTGCTGAGCTAAAACAGCAGCCAAGAGGTGCTGGTGCCCAGTTACTGCTCCCCATGTTATGGACGGGCTGCAGAAACGCCCAGTAGAGGATGGACCATCAGCCACCTTGCCTTGGGAGTTGGGACAGAAGTGCCGGGCTCACATGGGCTCTGGCTTTCTGTCCAGCATCAGGGATTTTGCCACAGAGAAGGCAGGAGATGCCCTACCAGGAATCACAGGCCATGGGAGTGAAGTCCAGCTTGTGCTTTGTCTGGAAGATCATCATCTTGGTCTGAAGCTCTAGGATGGAGAATGGCTGGAGGGGAGTTGCGATAGCAAAGAGAGCAAGTGGGGACCTGTCCAATGCCCTCTTCTGCTGCCCCATAAGGAATTTCAAGCGCCCGTAGAAATTCAAGGCCTTAAAGAGGATTAGAAAATGTGAGTGTGGCAAAAGGGGGATGGGAATTGGCTGTACCCCTATCCCTATGGGACATCAGTGGCCCCTAGGGAAAGGGCTGGGGCAGAGTGGTGTGCTGGTGCAGGGCTGCATTACCAGAAATCCCGAGGAGTTATCCAGCAAGCAGCGGAAGCGGCAGGTGAAGTTCCTCTCCACGAAGGAAGGCTTCTTAGGGCCAAGATGCTGCAGGCTGGACCAAGTGCTACATCCAGCTGGCAGTGGCTCATTGGTGGGAAGAACTGGGAAACCAAAGGGGAAAAGTTTTCCAAGCTATGCACCTCGACCTCACGGCCCTGCAGACCTGTTCCTGGTGGAGACTTTGCTGTTCATGTGAACCCACAATCTTCACAAAAGGGGTAAGACCACGCCAAAGGAAATCAGCAGCTTTTGGTAGTTCATGGTCCCCACAAGCTCAGCTCACCTCCCAGACAGGACCAAGGCAACAGGCTGCCCCAACTGAAAAAGGTAGGATTCCAAACACTGACAAGCAAAAAGTTTTGGGGAATCCAGCACACTGAAAGACAGCATGTCATTGCTGTTGCCTGCTTTTGGTAAGAGGTGGCCACGCCAACCTCTGTGATGGTTGCAAGTCCCAGGGGAAGCTATGGGATGCTCCTCAGCACAGCACTGTGCTTGGTGGCTACAAATGCCACCAGGAGGGTTTTCCAGCAGTGGTGGCCGCACAGGGGTAGCTGTTTGGTCCCCAGAGATCACTGCTGTGGACTCACCCAGTACTCACCATCAGTATCATGCTGGGTGCTGCTGGATGCCGGAGCCCCGTGAAGCTGCTGGTGGAAAGCAGCTCTGTCATCTGCGTGGATCAGATCATACACGCTCTGGTAGATGAGATCTGACTGGAATGACACAAGAGCAGAAGAGCATCGATTCCTGCCCAACCTGGCTGAGAAGACTGGAGGAGGGCATGGCAGGAGGCTTTCCTTTGTGGGTACTAAAAGTCCAGTGACTGAGTGTAAAGAAACAAGAAAA
Source organism: Piaya cayana (assembly GCA_013389865.1). Taxonomy (NCBI): domain Eukaryota; kingdom Metazoa; phylum Chordata; class Aves; order Cuculiformes; family Coccyzidae; genus Piaya; species Piaya cayana. Next base: position 366,668 of record WAAB01012083.1, on the reverse strand, counting down.
CACAACCAGCTTTGTGTGCAGCATGGAGAGTGAGGACCCCAAACCAGCTGCTTTTTTAAGGAGAGCGGCTCAGGAAGGAAGAAAAGGGAGCAGAGTGTGTTTGCCCACAGAAATCATGGGAACAGCTCTGAGGTTTCTTGAAAGAACAGAATTGACCACGTCCTGGCTGCTCAGGACTGTCAATACTACCCATCTTCTCAATGTCTCCTGGCCACAGCTAAGAACTTTCCATCCTGTTTTTCATAGTGGCAAGGCTGAGGTTCTCCTGGTGTCACCCAGCCTTTCCACAGATGTTTCACACTGGCTCTGGCTCCTGATCCTTAACCACAGCTCCTAGGAATTGCTAAAACTCCAGCTCTCTCTGTTCCATGGGAGCCCCTGCTCTTTGGGAAGCTTTGCTTCCCCATCTGCGGGCGGAATGCTGCAGCAGCAGCATTTGGCTAGTGTGGCTTAAATTCTAGTATCTTCTCAGGACCAAATTCAGACAAAGGGCCTGAAAGTCTGTGGGTTGTCAGAGGCAAATTTGTTCATGGGGTACAAATTGCCAGTCTACAACAGCATGCAAGATCTCTCCTGTGTTGCCATCACAAGCCCTCTACAAACAAGTTCTGTGTCCTCCAATGTGAAAAAACGATATCAGGATGATCAAAATATTTTGACCAAACCAAACTAGTTTTTCAGACTTATGTGGGGAAATTTGCTGTTTTAGAAAAGGCTTTTGCAGGCTTTTACTTCAAACTCATGGGAATCTGTACCTCAGTGCACACTGTCTTCCTTCAGTGGGTCACCAGGAAAGATAGATATGCTGATTCCAGGCTGTTAGGTTGGCCACACAGCAGAAACACTGGTAAGCCCTCACTCCTCCTGCCTTCCAACACAGCCCGCTTCTTCTAGGGCTGTGGCTCAAACCAGATTTTCCCATCCTGGTCTTGGTATGCTGCAGTGGGCAGCATGGCCCTGCCAAGCCCAGTGCAGCTCAGGCTACTGACTGCCATGTCTGTGCCCTCAGAAATGTGCCAGGGCAGAGAATCCTGCTTAACCAGACATACAAGTGCTTTGAGAAGATCGCTCTGGACAGCTGTTTTCACTTGGGGCATCAGCCCATGAGCATCCTACTGCAGTGAGCTAGGAAAGGATGCAAGGCGAGGGCAAAGAAGAAAACACATCAGTCTCTGAAGGTGCACCACGAACCCATGCAACAAAACTGTTTTGGCAGCCTAATGGCCCTTCTGTTGATTCAATCCTTTGGCCAAAGGAGCTGGACGTCAGGGGAACTGGGGGTACTAGGGTGGATGTGGGGAGAGACTTGCCTTTCCTTGGCATCTCCCATGTATGTAACCCACAGTGTTTCAGTGCATTGACACTGCTCACCAGCGAGATACCCTCAGCACTCTAAGTCTGAGCCCACATACCCACCAGCAAGACACAAACAAGGAAAAACTCACACTTCTCTTATAAACAGAGACAAGAGGCCACACCCTGCCATTGCTAAGCTTGCATCTGTTCCTACTAAAGTCACAAGCATGCTTATTGGCTTTCACAGCCCCCAAAGAATATGACTCACCTGAAAACATAGATCTGAAATGACCAAATGGAGCTAGGAGGGGAGAAGAAAAGAAAGCCCTAGCATTGTTATCTGCACCTCCTTCCCAGGCCTGGACCGCACCTGTCTGCTTACAGCCATGAAAAAAGAGATACTCACCTGAAGAAAGCCCAGATAGTCCTGCACAGTAGGGGAGATGTAGAAGATGTACCCATCTCCTGTCACAGAAATGACAAAACCGTTGAGTGCCTGAAAGCAGAAGTTGAGCCCCGAGTTACTCTCCTTAGCTTCAGCCTGGCTGCTGAAAGATGAACTTGTCCAGGTGTTTCTTCAGCATTCATGAGTGGGAAGGGACCTTCTTTGTCAACAAAAAAAGTCTACAGAAAAGGGAGGTACCTTGAGGCTTTGAACTCTGTTTAGCTGCAGAGCGGTCCTCACGGATAGCAGGAGCAATGATCAAAGATGGATTGACAATTTTTATTAGACCCATCATTGAGGTCTTCCTTCAGGGTACCTCCTGCATCAGGACGGACCAGCAAAGGAGCAGTTTCTGGAGCACCAGGAGATTAATACCTCATCTCTGCCTGTACCAGCTGAGTATAGCTATGCTCTTTTCTGGGGCTTTCTGCTAACAGACCCTATTTTCTCTAACAAACCTGCCTACAACTTCAACAACAAGCAGCAACAGGCAGTACAAGGAGCCATGCCTCGAGCCTGGCAACCCCAAGAGGTGCCTAGCTTCAGTTCAAGCATAATGAAGCCTTCAGAGATAGTAACCAAACTGCAGTCAGTCACTGAGCTGACGTGTTCATCCACTGTTATTTTAATGACCTCCAAAGACACTTCGGGCCCTGCTCTTCACTCCAAGTTTTACACTTACAGGGTTATACACTTATTTCTGCATTTTTTTATGTCTTCTTCCTAGAATTTTTCCAACCCCTTCCTCAAATCTATCTTTTACTCCTTTGCATCCGAGGACTACAGTGACATTGCTGTCCCTTGGACTCTTGTCCTCAGCTCCAAAGGTGCATGAACAACTCATCACAAAGTACATGAAGTAAGACCAAATTCAACCACTGCTACACTTCAAAGACAGAAGTGCGGCTAAAACCTACCCACCTTCAAGCAAAAGAAGTGGGAAAATCTGGAAACTCAGGTCCCAGATTTGTGAACNGGCTAGAGATTAGGAGGAAGTTTTTCACAGAAAGGGTCATTAGGCATTGGAATAGGCTGCCCAGTGAGGTGGTTGATTTGCCTTCCCTGGAGGTGTTTAAGGGATGGGTGGATGAGGCACTGAGGGACATGATTTAGTGTCTGACAGGAATGGTTGGACTCGATGATCTGGTGGGTCTTTTCCAACCTGGTGATTCTATGATTCGAATATGGCATCCCTGGTTCTTGTAAGCATGCAGACCATTTGACATATCTTCAAGAAGGCAACAGCATCCTGTTCACATCTGTCTCCCATTACAGAGGACCACAACCTCTTCTCATCTCATTTTGCTCCATTGCTCTTGAGGTGTTTGTCAGGAACAAACTCTGTAGCCCCTCAAATAATCCTGGCATTGAACTGACACTATGAGACACTCCATTTACAGAGCCACTCAGGCTTGCTTGGGATGGCCTTTTTTAGTCACTTGGATTACTTGAGTGGCTGCTGGATCGAGCTTGTTGCTTGATACCATACAGAACCAGATTGCAGAAGGACCAATCCCTTGCCTTTGTGCACAGCAGCCCCTCAAAGGGCCCTGAGTCAGTTTTCTGAAAATTACAGCATCTGATTAAAATGTTCTTTGGGGAAATACAGAAAAAACACTAGGCAGCTCAGCTGGGGGATTTCTGTCACATTAACAGCTCACAAACTCTCCAGATGCCTTCAATCACCCACAGCTGCCAATGCTCTGGTGGCTCCATAAATTGGCATAATATGGCCCAGCTCAAAATCGTGGCAAGCACTCAGAAGCAACTCTGTCATGGGCCTGGGCAATGTTCTTCTCCCTCACGATTGTCACGTTATTCCAGCTGTTCCTCAGTAACTATCACACTTGCAGCCAGCTGAAACCACTCCTGGGAGTGAAGCTCACGTGGGAGTCTTCATGTGGTCCAAGCTTCATCAATAGATGCTGGGCTCCCACAAGTCACCACCTCAGCAAATTTCCTATGGAGTCTCTTGCCTGGGCTCTGCTCACACCTGCCTGCCTGTGTGTAACAGTGGGCATTCACATAAGGCTCAGCAGGATTGAAGGCATCAAAGGCAGACTTTAAAGATTAAGCCTCTGCCTGCTAGTGTTTGGAGAAGTGGAAGTAGAGAGAAGAGGACTGAAGGCCCAGAAAGCACAGATGACTGCAATGCCAAGAACGTAGCCACGAAAAGATCAAAGGTCTTGCACAGACCTGCTCTGCAGTCCCTGTTTTAAGCTGACATGCTCAGATGTTTATTCAGCAACCAGCCTTTCCGTGTGATGCTTCTATCCCATTTCCTTACAGCTCACATTACAAATTACAGCCCAAACAAACAGCATTCTGACCAGCTGATTCACCAGCATCTTGTTGTCTGAAGTTCACTGAGAGCTATTTCATCAGATGCACACTAGTCTTCCTACAAAGCAAAGCTCCCACTGCCCGCTGATTTTGACCACCGTTGTCTTTTAAGATCCATCTTCCCTTCTTTTCTCTCTCACAATCTACAAACTGAACCCAGCCTTTTTCTGCCCCAGGCAGGCTATGGACTCATTCTAGGGAGCTCCTGCAACACTCCAGGCAGGACAAACAGTTCCTGGCACATGTTTCATCCTGTAGTTATCACCATTCTCCCCTTGACATTTATAAGGAACTTACCACCTCAGAGACTGACAAGGGATCATGGAGTCCCCGAATGGTTTGAGTTGGAAAGAACCTTTAAAAATCATTCAGTTCCAACCTCCCTGCCATGGGCAGGGACACCTCCTACTGGTTCAGGTTGCTCAAAGCCTCATCCAACCCAGCCTTGTACACTTCCAGGAATCCAGGCATCCACAACTGCTGTGCAGGGTGGGAGGAAATGGCATGGATAGGGACCCATCCCTGCTCAGCAGTGTCACTGGTCCCTGGTCCCAACGTGCTCAGTGCCTGCAGAAATCACAGCAAAGCAGCTCCTGGCAAGGCAGAGTCTCCTCTTATTCCACAGATGGAGGTCCCCACACCCCACAGCTGCTGTACAGCTCAGCAGACAAGGACCAGCCATCATGCCCAGTGGATAATGGGAGGCAAGGGAAAACCGCAGACCACCGAGCTACAGCACCGTACCTGGTGCAGCAATTCCCCTTCAGGAAACAGCTCCCCATCAGCCTGTGGGTCTGTCTGTCCATTCTCTCCTGGGCCTCTGGGCTGATCCAGCATGTGGTCACCAACATCTGCAGCTGCAAGTGAGAGGGCAAGAAATCAGCACAGGAGAGGCAAGTCTCCTCATTCTCCCCACCCCAGTGCTGCTCCTGCATGGCTCACCCCACACCACCCAACACAGCTTGGGGGAAGATGAGACTAGGGGGAACTGGCGCAGACACAGTTTACAAGGCCATCTCCAACACACTGAATGCTTCCTTGAAGAGATAATAGATCCTTCTTGGTCCCATTTTTGGGAAACTTTGCTTCTGCTGAGGTCTGAAGCAGATATACAAAGGATAGAGGCGAGATGAGCATTTTTGGGCTGCTCAGGCTAAGAAACACCACCCAATACAGCAAGATGACTTCAGCCTGCTAGAGTTCCAAGCCACCCCAGTGCCACAATGCCTGCTTTTCTGTCCTTCAGGGGTGATGAAAAACAGTGGCAAATCTTCCAAACCATCTAAGATGCCATCAAAGCAAACACACTTTTTTCTCCTTTATGCCTTTGGTGGCCATGGCTGAGAATTGGACTTGTCCAGCTTGGGTAAGAGAAGAGTCCAGGGAGACCTTAGAGCAGTCTTTTAGTACTGAAAGGGGCTACAGAAAAGCTGGAGAGAGGCTCTTTATCAAGGAGTGCAGGGATAGGAGAAGGTGGGGAACGGTTTTAAGCTGAAAGAGGGGAGATTGAGATGGGATATTAGGAAGAAATGTCTCCCTGTGAGTGTGGTGAGGCGCTGGCACAGGTTGCCCAGAGGAGTCATGGCTGCCCCATCCCTGGAGGTGTTAAATGCCACATCAGATGAGGCTTGGAGCAACCTGATCCAGTGGGAGATGCTCCTGCCCATGCAGGGGTTTGGAACTGGATGATCTTTAAGGTCAAACTATTCTACGACAGCTCTCCTGTGAGTCAGTTTAGCCCATGCAATAAATCTGCATTGTCTCCCCTGCAAGATGACTCTCCCATTTCTGCGGGGGACAACCCTCTGCTTGGACGCCTTCCAAATCAGCAGGAAGTGGATCAGTTGGGCCAGAGGATGTAAGATCTCTGGGAAACATTTGGAAAGATGAGGTTCAACACTAGGGAAGTAGTCATTGTGCTCAGTTTGCTCAACAGTCAAGGAAAGGTATGTCCACAGGACTTTCAAAAGGCAGACGTGAAGCAGGCACCAATCAAGAAAGCCTCCTTGCATGACTGCCAAGCAATCCCCAAGGGAAAACACCCAAAGCTCATCGGGACCATGGGTATGGCTTCAATTTACACACGATGGGGTGGAATAATTTCAAAATGAAACAGATTAATTTTTTATATCTGAATTCTTTTGACGGGCTGACTCCTCTCTAAAGCACTGAAATAAGGCAAGCTGGCAGGGAAATTCAAAAAGAAGTAGTTCTTCCAAAACAAAGCTCCAAAAGGGCAGAGACTGTCCTGGGAGGATGCATGTCCCAAGAGCACTTGGTCTCCAGAGTCCACCAGCAGCATGTGTAAGGAGAGCTGCTGGGGGCTTACAGAATCCAACACAAAACACCTATTTGCTCATTCTGTACTTTCCACCAAAAATTTCTTCCAACTCTCCTACCAGTCTTAGCAAGGGTTTTTTTGAATCTCTCATCAGAGGTGCTTAATTCCCTTACTCTCAAACACAGAGTGGTCCATTTCTGCTCAGCTGAGCTAGAAAATCCTACACACTATGATGACCTGGCTTGGAGAGAAGGCCTGAACCACAAAGAGAAGATAGGAAACCCAAAGTGATGGTGTCTGCCAACTGCTTTGCCACCAAGCATCACTGCACTTGGGTTGCAAGGTCCTAACTGCAGGTCATGAATTGTAACAAGAGCTTCTAGGTATCAGTGGGGAGAGCAGCTGGTGTCCTCATCATCCACAGCCAGAAGCCAAAGAGATGCTGAGGCCAATGTATGATGAAAAATGCATGGTTTTCTCCCACCAACATAATCCAGGAATGCACAATACAAGCTCCCCCTGCTTTCATCATCACTTCAACACCTGCAGCCTGATCATCTTCTTGCAGAGGGCTTCTCTGCTTCAAGAGAGCGATCCTGCAGGGGGTGGCCTCTAGAGAGGAGTAAGCATTCAGCAAACAGGCAGGGCTGAGGCTGCTCTCAGAATCCACAGCCATTCCTCAGCAAGCAAGGTGACCTGGAGACCTCCTGTGTGCATTTTGAGCTGGTGACCCTCTTCATATTCAAACATGTCATGACTGGGTGCCCTCCCCAACCAACAAGTCAGAAGCAAAGTGTCCCTGTGGCTTTTCCCCTATTCAAACAAGATCTCTGAACTCATCCTCACTCCAGTTGCCAAGAACCACAGGGGTTGGGAGCAAGCCCAAGAAATGCCTGAGCACATCCAAAGGACTCCAGCCCCATGTAATCACCAGGGATACAGAGGCTATTCCCAGTCACTATTTGACTCAAAAAGGAAAAAAAAATCCTTTTAATCAAAGTGTAGAAAAAAACCACTGCACGTGCAGCAGGGATAACCTCATGGGAGGGAGGGATCACTCCTGAGAAGTCCCCCACTTGCTCAAGACAAGTTATTAGTCTCCAGGGGATTTCACCAGCACATAAATCCATGCTCACCAGAAACAAATTGCAGAGTGATCATCCCATAACAGGCAATGTTGGCTCTGTCCCCTGATGATGCAGGGTGGTGGCCTGGAGCCTCTTTCCCCTTCCTCTGGCTCCCTATCACAACTGGGAAAAGGGGATGCAGAGAGCATCTCTGGGATGTGCTGCAAGTCTGGAGTGGAGCTTGTGGCAAGGTCAAAGTGGAGCCAGTGCTACCAGGAGCAGGGAGGACTGATATCCAGGTTTCTCCACCCCAGCAGAGCATGCTACGTGATGGGGAGATGGAACCCCTCTGGAAACCCACCAAGAGCCTCCAGTCCCTCAGCCTGATGAAGTCACATCTCCAACGGGCTAATGGCTAAAATGCACTGAAAAATACTGATGTCAGGAAGGAGAACTTTCTTTGCTGCATGGCAGGAGAAAGCAGGTGGCAAGCCTTACTAAAAGCTGGCTAATTCACCCCGTTTGAAATACTCGTTGTAATGGACATTATATGTTGAGACTCACTTCCGCACAAAGCAGCTGAGACCACAAAATTAATGGTTTTAAAAGAAACTCTCCCAACATGTATACAACCTATAACATACAGTAAAAGAATTAACTATGAACACAAGGAGGATGCACACTCGCTGTCTGCATGCATCTTTTCTCAGTCTCCTGTTGTTCTTTTTTGAGAATTAATGGGAATTAATGCAAGATGAAAAAGACTGTGATGAAAGTGATCTGCAGTTACCAGACAAATTCTAGGCATTTGCTAGAGCAACTTGGTGATCATTTGTACTTTCAAAGTGCTGGGATAGAAACTATAGGTGCATAATGTTTAAGAGGACTGGTGAAAAAACAGTTCTGTCCCAAACCCCTACACCAGCCAGAGAGCTGGAGGAGGCTCCTTGCTACGCTGTGATCCCAAATGCTGGAAAGTTTCCATTTAGAAAGCCAGAGGAGATCTCCTCCATAGTCAGTAATGTCTTCAGCATTAATGATCCGGTCAACAACAGCAGGGAAACAAGTCCCTGGTTTGGAAGGACAAGGTGCCCTGCTTATTCTCAAGAGCATCACTTTAGGTTGTTTTCTTTTTTTTGCAATGTGGAGGAAACACCTCAAGCATGAGAAAAAGGAGCATGTTCACTTGTTGCTCATCACATTCTTTAGACAAGCACTGCAGCGCTGCCATGGAGGCTAATGCATCCCTTGCATAGTTTTGTCACTGAAACAAAAATAATTATTAGTGAAAAATACTGGGGTCAGTTCTGCACTCATGGACAGAGCACAGCGGTGAGAGATAGCGGACTTCACCCATGACAAGCACTTCTCTTTGAACACACGCTGGTGATGCCTTCTATGAAGACACTGGCAGCTCCCAGCTTTTCTAGTGATACCACACTATGCACAACTGTTTTCCTCTTGAATCCAATTCTAAACACCATCAAATTTGCAGCAATCTTTGCCTCAGCCGTTTAACAAAGGCACTGTGCCAACCAGAGCAAGCTCATGCCACGCAAGTAAAACAGCCCTTTGCAGGCAAACACCAAATCCACAGATTATAAACGTGCTAGAAAAAGTCATCCAGGGTTTTTGCAAGGAGCACAGAAATGCCAATGAGAGCGCTGGCAGCCCTGAACCCCACACCAGCCTTGCCATCCTGCTGCCCCAACTACTCCTGCACGTTACTGCAGGTTCTTGCCCAGGGAGGGTTTTAACCTTGACTCCTTTCACCGCATCAGGTAACTTCAGGTCCAGCCCTGCAGCTCTGTCCTGTGGTAACAGCAAACAAGGAGATGAATACAAAAGCTAATCTAATACTGACTGCAGCAAGATTACCTGGTGAAACCTCCTGCAAGCTGCTCCACAGCAGAACATGTCAGAGTTGTGCAGTGGCAAAGGTGGCAATGGATCTTGTGAGATCTCCTAGGTTAAACCCTGCTCAAGTAGGGTCAGACAGACTGGGTTTCCCAGGACTACAAACAGTCCCCAGCACAGATGGTGGGTGGGAATCTCGGCTCTAACCTTCCTAACTTCACCAGTGCAGGGACAGTGAATGTTTGAGGCTGCTGGTGGGAAACAGAGCTGGGAGGACTCACCCTGCCCTCCTCCATAGGCAGGGGCAGGAGAATGGAGATCCACTGGGACTCCAGCTCCTACAGTGGCAGGACCATACTGCCCTGCACGTCCTTATGAGAAGCATCTCTGCACTAGCATCTGCTGCTCCTCCACTGCTCACCTGCAAATGGCAGCTCTAGGCCTTGCTGCAGAGCTGAGAGGTTGTCATTGTGGCTGAAAGATGGGTCTGCCCTCAGCCTCCTTTTCCCCAGGCTAAACAATCTCCACTCCATCAGCCACTCCTCATAACTCCTGTTCTCCAGCCCCTTCACCAGCTTCATTCCCCTTCCTTGGACAAGCTCCAGCCCCTCAATGTCTTTCTTGCAGTGGAGGGCCCAAAACTGAGCACTGGATTTGAGGTGCAGCCTCACCAGTACAGGGGTACAATCACTTCCCATCCATCCCTCATTGATTACTGGCTTCTACAAAAGATTTTTTACTTTTAACCTATGACACAGCCTGGGCAGGCATATGTCCAGGGTCGTCTGCTGGAACCTTCCTTCCCAGATTGGGTATAACCACATACTTTGGCTCCACAGAGACTCTATTAACCCTTTGCCTAGGAGGAAGGGCAAGTGCCCAACTAGACAGAAATGCTTCAAAGGAGGAACTCTCTTCCAACATGGCAACAATTAAAGCTATACAAGGCAATGGGCTCAGGTTCCTGATAGAGAGCGGTCAAGGCAGCAGAGGCCAAGGATGTTCACCAGGCAATGCTGTACTCTCATCCTGCGGGAAAGGAGCCTGCACAGAGCAGGAAGCAGATGACAGCAAACCTGAACCAGAAAGCACAGCACAGACACTTTCGCCATCTGCCCCCAAAATGCCTGATGTGATATACGACGAGTAGGCTGCCACGACTTGCAGATGACACGGGTCTTCATCAGGCAGGGCTCAAACTGAGATTGACCTTGATGAATCGGTGAGATGATCTGAAGTCAAACAAGATGAACTTCAGTGTAGACACAGGCAAAGGAAGGGGAGGGAGCTGGACATCAGTGGTGCAGTGGCCAAATGGGAGTAATTGGCCTGACAGAACGGGTCTCCAAGAAGGGACAAGGCTGCCATCAAACATGAACCTGTTCAATGATGATTGCTTTTCCAAAGCAGCTCTGATGCTGGGGAGAATACACAGAGCACACCCAGTTGGAACCGCTCCTGCTCAGAGCCAGGGGTTCTGAGCCAGCTGGAGAGCTTGGCATGGGGCTCTCCTCCTGAGGACCAGCATCCCTAGCTGGAGAGGATCCTGGGGGCTGGGCATGGAGCAAACGCTAAGTGAACTAAGTTTCTTCAGTGTGGGAGGGGAGAAGACTCAAAAGGAGCCTCCAAGTACAGGAAGAAGCTAAAGGCTTCCTGCCCTTCACCAGAGTCCATCACTCCACCCTTCGAGCCCAAGGCACTGTAGATGAAACATGTCCCTGTCTGCATGTCCTAACCCACTCCATGCCATGCCAGGCCATGCACACACACCAGTCCATGCCTCCCCCAGCTGCAGGAGTCACCCCAGCCCTCAAGCACTGCTCCACAGTGACTGCAACTGCTTTTGTAAGCAGGTTATGAATGCAACCCCTGGCAGCCTCTTCAGGCTTTATTTGCACTGCAGCCTGCAGTGTGTCCTGTCAGCAGGAAGGGGACTATGTGGACTCACTCCTCCAGCCAGGCTCTGCACCCCCATTTTCCCATTTAGCCTAGATACATGCTGGGTTGCTGCAGCGTCCAGTTCTACCAGTAAGGACTGCTGATTGCTGCCTTTCTTTGAACATCAATGGAGAAAGCAATGCAGGTTAGTGCTATGCCAGCACTGCCTTGGACAGAAGGACTTGTTGCATTCCCAAATCATCACATCATGGCATGAGGTTGCTTACTCAGCTAGCCACCCTGCACCTCATAGGTGGGCAGGGAGTGAATCCTATTTCTCAGGCTTGCCCCCTCAAAAGCAGACAATGGAGGAAAAGACACTCATTAAGGCTCACTCTCGGTCCAGCCTTGCCTTTGAGGAGCAAAACGGCACCCAAAGTGTATCCAATGCTGTGCACGCACCACTCACCCCTTCTGTGCAAAGGCAGACATCATATGGCATTTTCTGTCTGTGGAAAGGTGCCTCTTCATGCCCTCATCATGTCTTTTGGAGTCCTCCTACCAGGAGGGACCTCCTGGGTCACAGCCTTTCTGACCCACACTCAGCCAGTACCAGCCACCAACACTTAGGAAGATGCTCCAGAAGTGCTCAGGGTACAGCTGCCATCACAAGACAAGTGAGGCCAGCGCCTGGGACCAAGCAGTTGGCACCTCCATGGCAAGGACAAGAGCCCACCACACTAACAGCCACACTGGGTGGTCTGTCAGCCACCCTCAAGTCCATTGCAGAGGCAACACTTTGTTGCGATGCTCCAATACTGCCCCACAGATGGGAGCTGGAGGACCAGGATGAAGCTGCTCCACCTGAGAAACTGGCTCTATGTGAGAGATCACACCATTGCAGTCCCATATGCGAGCTACATCTTCAGGAGTAAGAGCTGAACCATCTGCAACTCCTGCACCTGGGAGAGACTCCTCGGCAGCGTATGGCATAAGCACATCAGCACAAAACCTCCCTGGGTGATGGCTGGAGCAAAAGGGCAGCCAGCAGATCTGTGCACCCAGGATAGTTTGGCTGGCCTCCCCTTCACAATAATACTCTTGCTCATAAAGGCAGCACCACATCAGGTGGTGTGAAGTGTGTACAAGGGATCCCTGCTCCTCAAATTCAAGATCGGCAGAATAACCCTGGAGCCCTCAGCACAAGTATTTTCACTGGCATGAACTCTCAGATACATCAACTACTGAAAATCCAGAGGGCAATCATAGCTGTGACCTGCAAGCAGGAGGAAAGGAGCTACACACGTGGCAGCAGAAACACCAAAAAGCCCCTGGTGCCAAGAGCAGAAGTGAAAAAGCAGCCATGTCCAGCCACAACCATTCTCCCTCTGAGGTTGCTGTACAGGACCCTGGACCAAAGCCTCTGCAGCAGTAGGGCTGCAGAGAGGCAAACATGAGGAGATCTGTTTTCCAGGCACATCAACTCAATCCTCCATCCTACAGAAATGAACTGGGGTCTCTGTATATGAGGTATCACCCTCAATTTCATAGAAATACTCATTAGAGAAGTAGAATAGATTCACAGGTGAGCACAGCAGGGCCAGGGCAGCAGGTGCAGCAGCAACCACCAATGTATGAGACCCCCCCCGAAGAAAGAAAGGGAAGAAAAGGAGCTAATGAGATGCCAAACTGAACAAGGGCCTTTGGATCTGCCTTGTCTAACCCGCCATCCTCAAGGAACAGAGCAGTCCTTTGCAACAACTCCTACCCCTGCCTGCTCAGGAGACAGTCAGCAGACCACAGATCCTGGGGATTTTCAATTTAATTTAATTATAAACTGCAGTTTCAGTCAGGCAAGGGAAACACAGGTCTTGTGTTCAGCAAGCCGCACAGTAGTTTATCTATTGCTCCTTTAAACATGGAGCTGATGAGAATGGGACACAGTGTGGTTTTTGAACATAAAGGAGAGGTGGCAAGGCTGCTGCTTATAATGAGATTGAGGAGGTTTGCAGGTTTCAGGTGCTGGGCAGGCACCCAAGCTGCTCCCCTCCACCCAATGGTGCCATTTCTCTTTCAGACAACCCCTCCAAAAGGGGTAGGACCAAGATCCTCTGCTACCTGTGCTGCTCCTGACCTCCTTCCACCCTTTCTCAAATTATTCTCCTGCCTGCTCTCTTTCTCCGTGATTCAGTTTCCCAGACTGAACTAGGTGGTCTCGTTTTCCTGAGGATATTGCTTTTCTGAGAAACAAAGCACCCATAACGGACTGATGACAATTAGATTTGGGTGTGCAGCATCCAAAACCAAAGGTGGTTCCTTCTAGAGGTGACACAGATTTAATCTGTGTCACGGCAGCAAAAGACTTCAGGGGTAGATGTCCTCTGAGCAGAGCAACCATTGCCAACTCTTCCACATTTCTGGAGACATGGCAATTTCCTCCCTGGTTTCCCACAGCATTTTCAAGCCAGTTCCTCAGCTAAAGATCCAGCATTGATGTATTAACAGGGGTCTGATATCACAACTCATCATCATCCTTCCTTCAGGAGACACAACTCTCCACCCCAAGGCGAAAATGGCTCAGTGCGGGATGTGATCTGTGCAGTGAGGATTGACCCGAGGAGCTTTTTTAGCCCTTGCAACACGGACACTCACCCATCAAGTAGCTCTTCACCTTCAGGTACCCAACAGCCAGTCGGAGAATGGAGAGTTTATCAAGCCTGGTGCGCACATCTTCAGGGAAGGGCAGCAAGCCAGTCAGCTTGTTCAGCTCCTGGTTGAGTCTGTCTCTATGGCGCTTGGAGGGGTTGGACTTTACGCCCTCAGGGGGAGGTGGTTTGGTGCTGGAGGATACAAAGAAGATTTAATAAAACTCGGTCTGTCCAACAGGGTCTTTCCAAGCCCAGTGTTGACTTCAGTGCAGACAAAACAGTAAAACATCAGGTGGCCAAGGTAAGAAGTCCATGCGGCAGCAAGAGCAAGCTCCAGCAAACCCATAAGACAATGGCTGGAGGAGACATGGCCATCCCAGCTGGCTACTTTTTGCAGCCCCAGGTACGATGTTTTCCAGTTTAAGTGTGGGCTGATTCTCATACAGGCGTCTTAATGTGCAGCCTGGCTGAGACAGCTCAAGTGGATACCACAGCCTTGCTCCCACCACTGAGGGAAAGGGACACCATGGGAAGAGGCCTGTAAGTCATCAGAGCATCTCTTGGAGGTCTGGTCAGACTTTTCCACGCACACGCTGCTCCATTCACCCTTTCTCCTCTTCTTCATTATCCCATACCCTTCCCCAGCAGCAGGTCTCTCCCTGGCCACACTCCACATGCTCACACCAGATTCTCACCACAGTAAGAACTACCTTGGGTTGCTCAGAGGACTCGTATCAGCTACTCTGCCTGCTCAGGACCCTGCAACCCTCAGCCAGGCTGTAGCAATGTGCACACTAACAAAACAAGAACAGAAAGTGAGAAAGGCCAAAAAGATTTTTTTAATCTGAATTTATTTCAGTTGGCTGCTTCTGAGTTTCCTCTGACAGCTAAGAGGCTGAATCAATTGCTTTACTTACTAATATTGCAGAGAGGAGCATGTGTGAAAGTCAATGATAGCACTTGGGCAAAGAGATACCGTGTAGGGTGGTTTAGGGCAGCTTTCAGATAAGCATTTCCAACCTAAAAAAACACCTGATGCCAAAGAGACCCTCATCCTAAGGAGGAAATAGAGTCCATGAGAGCAGCTCATGTTTGTTGTAAGCTCTGACCTGTCTCCACCAGCTGTAGTTATTTCACAAGCTACAACTGAAGTCCCAGACACAGCAGTAAGAGGCTAGTTAATGACTTTAATAAGCCTGGGATGTTACCATGTCTCCTTTGGTTTTTAATGCCAATTTGAATTTTCGAGCTTAAAGAAAAATCCTTCAGACATATCCCCTGCCATTTGGTTCAACTGCATCACTTAACATGTAACTCCTATTGTTTTGATGTAATTCATCTAACCACAAACTCCTCTGCAGGCAACCTTGCTTGATAAAGCAGCTTTGGGTAACAGGATCTGCCAGTATTTAGCAGCAATTTCAGCTCTCCCCTCTACTACCACTCTCAAATCTCATCTGGCAGGACTGCTCATGTGTGTGACGAGAGAGGAAATGAGCATTAAACGAAATGCAGTGAGCTGCCTGTTGAATTTTCATTGCAGAGAGCTACCAAGAGGGCTTCTAAGCACAGATGGAAAATCATAGCATTTCTCCGGAAAACCTCAACCGCACTGTTTTATAAGCATCAGGAGGGAGACGTCCTGCTTCTCTGAGAGGTTGGGTACAACTCATCACCAAACTTCTCCATACAAGCTGGGAAAAACACACTGGCAGAAGTGCTTTTGTGTAATCCACTAGCCAGTGGCTTAAACACTTCTGAAATCACAGTTACTTATCAGGAAGGAAAAAAATGAAATAGAACCAGAGAATCACTAGGTTGGAAAAGACTGAGATCATCAAGCCAGACTGTACCTGTCCACTACTAAACCATATTCCTAAGCACTTCATCTCCCCATCTTTTAAACACCTCCAGTGATGGAGATTCCACCACCTCCCTGGGCAGCCTTTGCCAGTACTTGCGTACCCTTTCGGTGAAGAAATTTTTCCTAAAGTCCAATCTGAACCTAACCTGGCACAGCTTGGGGCCATTCCCTCTTGTCTTATCATTTATCACTTGGGAGAAGAGACCAACACCCAAATAGTTTACCTTTGACNAGATGGAAAATCATAGCATTTCTCTGGAAAACCTCAACCACGCTGTTTTGTAATATAAGCATCAGGAGCGAGTTGCTCTGCTTCTCTGAGAGGCTGCGTACAACTCATCACCAAACTTCTCCATACAAGCTGGGAAAAACACACTGGCAGAAGTGCTTTTGTGTAATCCACTAGCCAGTGGCTTAAACACTTCTGAAATCACAGTTACTTATCAGGAAGGAAAAAAATGAAATAGAACCAGAGAATCACTAGGTTGGAAAAGACTGAGATCATCAAGCCAGACTGTACCTGTCCACTACTAAACCATATTCCTAAGCACTTCATCTCCCCATCTTTTAAACACCTCCAGTGATGGAGATTCCACCACCTCCCTGGGCAGCCTTTGCCAGTACTTGTGTACCCTTTCGGTGAAGAAATTTTTCCTAAAGTCCAATCTGAACCTAACCTGGCACAGCTTGGGGCCATTCCCTCTTGTCTTATCATTTATCACTTGGGAGAAGAGACCAACACCCAAATAGTTTACCTTTGACTCTGACTCTGATTGAAAAAAATTAAAAAAAAAGAGAGAGGGGCAGAGAAAATTATTTTGGGTTTCCTCAGATACCCTTTCAAGAAAAGCCCTCTGCTCACTATCCAAATTTAGCCCACAAACACCCAGAAGGAAGAGAAAAAGAGACTGGAGGTGAGCAAAGAGTGCTGCTCTGTACAAGAGTGGAAAAAGCACAAAGGTGTAGCAGGGCCTCTTGGATAGTCTGGCCAAACACCGAAAATGCTCTGGTTGAGACTCACGGACTGACACCGCCAGCAGTGAAGCATCAGAAGGTTAAAGGAGGACACCCCAGCATCTCTGTTCCTGCTGCAGCACACAAGATGCTTCACAGGAGAGAGGACGGCTAAGAGGAAAACGGCTCTGGTGATGCTGGTCAACTCTTCTGGCAGTCCATTTCCCTGGGCAAATGCACTCTGTGCCCAGGAACTCCTAGGGCCAGAAGCTTCATGGTTCTTCATAGAATCATAGAATGGTTTGAGTTGGAAGAGACCTCAAAGATTATCCAGTTCCAACCCCCCTGCCATGGGCAGGGACACCTCCCGCTGGATCAAATGGCTCAAAGCCCCATCCAACCTGGCCTTGAACATCTCCAGGGATGAGGCAGCCACAATTTCTCTGGGCAATCAGTTCCAGTGCCTCACCAACCTCTTTGTGAAGAATTTCTTCCTAATGTCTAGTCTAAATCTTCCCCTTTCTAATTTAAAGCCATTCTCCTCATCCTATCACTACACTCCTTTGTAAAGTCCCTCTCTAGCTTTCCTGTACACCCCCTTCAGGTAGCATAAGGTCTCCTCAGAGCCTTCTTCAGGCTGAACAAGCCCATTTGTCTCAGCCTGTCCTCATAGCAGAGGTGCTCCAGCACTCAGATCATCTTCACGGCCTCATCTAGACTTGTTCAAACAGTTCCATACCTTTCCTATGTTGGGGATTCCAGAACTGGATGCAATACTCCACATGTGGTCTCACAAGAGCAGAGTAGAGGGGCAGAATCACCTCCTCGACCTGCTTGTCACACTTCTTTTGATGCAGCACAGGATATAGTTAATCCTTAGGGATTCCATAGGGAAAGAGCTTCCAGGTGCTTATATCTGTTCACGCTCTGCCAGGCAATGACAAAGCTCCTATGAGCTCCATGCAAGCCAGTGGGCCAACCTCCAACCCCATCATATGGACTTGGCATGGCATTGGCTTGAGCACAACCACGTTATAGCTACCAGAGAATCTGCACGGGGGGGGCACCATGGGGGAAAATATTTCTCCTGCTCACTGAAATGGTGAAGTTTGGTCTACATGTTTAAAATCTGTTTAAATTCCCTGCTCTTAGGACTGTCTCCATCCACACTACAGGGCAAAAGTTCTGGGTCTCTGCCAGCCCCAAGGCTGTCTCAGGGAGAGCTGATGCCTAGCACAATCCTGGAGGTCAATGAAGCAACTCAACATCTACGCAAGGAGCGAGGGAAAGGCACTTTAAAGAGGTCTGAGCCCCTGCTCTGTTTGCAGGAGCCCTAATGTGGCACAGTCTTATGAAACAGATACGGTGCAAAGCTCAGTGTGGAGGTGCCACAAAGTTCATGATGAAGCTGCTGAGAAAAGCCGCTGAGCCCCATGTTGGCTGGAGCCGAGCTCTGCTCCCAGCAGGGCAAAGGCTGTGCCGCTGCTGCAGTGCTGTTTTTCCCCAGCTGCCCTTTGAACAGGGAACCCAGCAGGTAGTTTATCACTTTTAAAAGCTGGCAAGCAATGAGGGATAGTAACTATTAACAACAGCCGAGCTTGCCTGAGCTAATAGATTGCCTCCTAATTTTTGTTATTTGATTTTAATAAGTAAAAAGCCCTGAGTAAGCTGCAAAGGGACCAGAGAACTCCCTAACCCCATCCTTCCCTTTCCACCCACCCACCGCACCCAGCTCTGTTCTTCCTGGTCTCTCCCAACAGGACCCTGCTGCAAGATCTGTCCAGTCACAGAAGAAAAGAACCTCTTCCAATTCCCGAGGCTGGCCCCGCAGTACTAGGGACTGAGGTCTCTTCTGCTCCAAAGAAACGCTTTCTCCTGCACCTTAAGCCATGTGAATCCAGCCCAAACTCTCATTCTGGCCATGCCAGCCCACCACAGGGCTGGAATTGCAGCTCCGAGGTGAGCAGTATAAAGGTTTGAGGCAGAGTAGCTACAATTCACATCTTCACACTTTAAGACTCCCTAATAAACATCCAAGAGAGACTCTGGTTCACATTCTCACCATATATTTATAACATCAATGCCCCTTCCTTCACCCTAGGTTTGTTCTCAGCTCACCTGTTTCCCTGCACTGCCTCCTATTAAAAAATATATTTATTTGCTATGTGTCTAGTAACAGGAGGTCAACAGGCTTTGGAGCAGGGATGGGGGATGGATGGTGGCGGGGGGGTGGGGAGAGGTTGGGGCGGTGGGTCCCAAGGTCAGGAAACTCCGGCAACATGTCAGGAGGGGAGGCAGGAAGATTTAGATTAGACATTAGGAAGAAATTCTTCACAATGAGGGTGGCGAGGCACAGGAACTGATTGCCCAGGGAAATTCTGGCTGTCCCATCCCTGGAGGTGTTCAAGGCCAGGTTGGATGGGGCTTGGAGCAGCCTGATCTAGCGGGAGGTGTCCCTGCCTGTGCCAGGGTGGGTGGAACTGGATGGGTGCTAAGGTCTCTTCCAACCTGGTGATTCTATGATTCTATGATCATTCAGTCCAACTGTCAGCCCAACACCACTGTGCCTGCTAAACCACATCCCAAAGCACCACAGTTATGTGCTTTTTGAACCCCTCCAGGCACGGCNCCAAATGTTCAGCCTAAACCTCCCCTTGCCGAGCCTGAGGCCATTCCCTCTTGTCCTGTCCCCTGTCCCTGTTTGATAGGGGCAGGGACCGAAACGCAAACCAGCCCGCAAGCCAAACCAGAGGCCAGCGGAGCATCTCAAACTCCCCAAAGCGCAGGACAAGCATAGCCAGCATCCTTCTTCTCCAGAACGCCACAGCCCACAAAACCTTAGCGCCAATGAATCCTCATTAAAAGAGAGTCCCCCAAGCGCGCTGCCTCCTTATCTCTTTGGCTTCTTCTGCGCCGGCCCCGGGGCAGCCGAACCCGCTCCCCGCGAACGGGGGGGCTCCGGCAGGGCTGTCACTGCCCCCTGCCCGCTCCCCAGTCCCTCACCCACCTCCTGGGCACCGGCTTCTTCCTCTTCCTCGCCGCGTACATCCCGCCCGGCACCCCCGGGCAGCGCCGGCTGCGGGCGGCGACGCGGGCGGAGCTTGGGGCGAGGGGCGGTGGCACCGGGGACACCGGGAACCGGGGGTCACCGCCCCCCCAGCCACCGCCAGCCCCCGCGCACCGAGCCCCCAGGGACACCAGACCCTGGGAGACGCCCTGCCCGTGGGGTGCTGGTCCCGGGGGGCCACCAGAGCCTGGGAAACGCCGTCCCCAAGGACCCTCCAAATCCTGGGAGACACTGTGCCCGTGCGACACAGTCCCCAGGGAGCCACCAAATTCTGGGAAAAACGTGCCCAGAGGGTCACCATCCCCAGGGAGCTACCAAATCTTGGGGAACAATGTGCACAGAGGGTCACCTTCCCCGGGGAGCCACCAGACCCTGGAAAAGACTATGCCCAAGGACCCACCAAATCCTCGGAAACACCATGCCCATGGGACACCATCCCAGGGAGCCACCAGATTCTGGGAGACACCATGCCCATGGGATGCCATCCCCAAGGATCCACCAGATCCTGGGAAAAAACTAGCCCAGAGGGTCACCATCCCCAGAGAGCTACCAAATCCTAGGAAACAATGTGCACAGAGGGTCACCATCCCCAGGGGGCCACCAGGCCATGGGAAATACCATCCTCAAGGACCCACAAAATCCCATGAGACACCATCCCTAGGGAGCCACCAAATCCTGGGAAAAAACATACCCAGAGGGTCACCATTCCCAGGGAGCCACCAAATCCTGGGAGACAGCATGCCCATGAGACACTGTCCTCACGAAGGCACAAAATCCTGGGAAACACTGTGCCTGGATGGTCACTGTCCTCAGGGAAACACCAAATCTTGGGAAACACCATACCCAAGGACCCACCAAATCCTTGGAAACACCGTGCCCATAGGACACTGTCCCTAGGAAGTCACTAGATCCTGGGGAAAAAACCGTGCCCAGAGGGTCACCATCCCCAGGGAGCCACCAAATCCTGGGAAAAAAAACATGCCCAGAGGGTCACCTTCCCCAGGGAGCCACCACATCCTGGGAAACAATGTGCACAGGGGATCATGATCCCCAAGGGGCCAGCAAATCCTGGGAGACATCATACCCGTGGACCACCGTCCCCAGGAGCCACCAGACCCTGGGAAACAGCATGCCCATGGGGCACTGTCCTCACAGAGGTACAAAATCCTAGGAAACACTGTGACCAGAGGGTCACCATCCTCAGATAGCCACCAAAATGTGGGAAACTCCATACCGAAGAAGCCAGCAAATCCCAGGAGACATCGTAATCCTGGGAAACACCATGCCCATAGGACACTGTCCCAAGGGAGCCACCTAAACCTGGGAAACACCCCAGCCAGAGGGTCACCATCCCCAGGGAGCCACCAAATCCTGTGAAAGACACTGCCTGTGGATCACCATCCCCACAGAAACGCCAAATCCTGTGAAACACCATATCCACGGCCCACCCTACCCATTAGCCACCATATGAAAGGAGGCACCAAATCCTGGGACCCACCATGTCTACAGGCCATCTCTTTTCTTCTGCAAAAGATGACTACTTTCAGCTCAGTTCCCATGTACCTCTCCTGGTGCAACACCTGCAGAATAATGTTCACCCACAAGCTTATGTTGCTGGTTTCTGTGCATCATGCTTGGTGGCTGTGTTGTCCTTCCTGTGACACACCTGGCAGTCCCTTCCAGAGTAACTACACTGCTGTAGCCCAGGAGATGTAGTCCTGCCTGACAATCATAGCCAGTGGGACAGCGGGGAACTGGAGGCACCTGAATAACTGCTCTGTTTCACCGTTAAAATGTTTTGTCATGCAGTCACCAGTGAAAAATGAAAAGCTGAGCAGAAAGATGCAATAAAATCCTTCATTGTCCTGCTCCATGCTCCATGTTTCCTAACCTGCAGGTACCCCTGCAAGCTGTGACTGCAGGGCTTGCAAGATGTTCTCCCCACCACCCTGAGCCTGATCTCCTCCCTGGTTCC
>WAAB01012083.1:298572-343714 GCA_013389865.1 Piaya cayana | reverse complement strand
CAAATCCTGGGAGACATCATACCCGTGGACCACCGTCCCCAGGAGCCACCAGACCCTGGGAAACAGCATGCCCATGGGGCACTGTCCTCACAGAGGTACAAAATCCTAGGAAACACTGTGACCAGAGGGTCACCATCCTCAGATAGCCACCAAAATGTGGGAAAATCCATACCGAAGAAGCCAGCAAATCCCAGGAGACATCGTAATCCTGGGAAACACCATGCCCATAGGACACTGTCCCAAGGGAGCCACCTAAACCTGGGAAACACCCCAGCCAGAGGGTCACCATCCCCAGGGAGCCACCAAATCCTGTGAAAGACACTGCCTGTGGATCACCATCCCCACAGAAACACCAAATCCTGTGAAACACCATATCCACGGCCCACCCTACCCATTAGCCACCATATGAAAGGAGGCACCAAATCCTGGGACCCACCATGTCTACAGGCCATCTCTTTTCTTCTGCAAAAGATGACTACTTTCAGCTCAGTTCCCATGTACCTCTCCTGGTGCAACACCTGCAGAATAATGTTCACCCACAAGCTTATGTTGCTGGTTTCTGTGCATCATGCTTGGTGGCTGTGTTGTCCTTCCTGTGACACACCTGGCAGTCCCTTCCAGAGTAACTACACTGCTGTAGCCCAGGAGATGTAGTCCTGCCTGACAATCATAGCCAGTGGGACAGCGGGGAACTGGAGGCACCTGAATAACTGCTCTGTTTCACCGTTAAAATGTTTTGTCATGCAGTCACCAGTGAAAAATGAAAAGCTGAGCAGAAAGATGCAATAAAATCCTTCATTGTCCTGCTCCATGCTCCATGTTTCCTAACCTGCAGGTACCCCTGCAAGCTGTGACTGCAGGGCTTGCAAGATGTTCTCCCCACCACCCTGAGCCTGATCTCCTCCCTGGTTCCGTCCAGGAATAGTCAGCCTATTGCCTCTCCCTTTGTTTTTCCCTGTGTTAATGCTGCCCAAAGCTTTTCCTCTTCCACCCAAGAGACGCCTTCAGCTGCTTATGTGGAAACAGGGTGACAGAGGCAGGCAACCATGAACACAAAGCTCAGACTGTTAAAACAGGCACAGAGTCATCACATCTACCCATGGTGGGTTATTTTACCAGAAACAGTTTATCTTAAAAATCGAACCTTTTAATGTCCCAGTTGGAAGAAACCATAGCAGACAGTGATGTGCTTCTGTGGCTGTATTGCTGGGATCGGCAGCTATGTGCCATGGCACAGCACGTGGTGTTTGTCCCACATTCAGCAATGGCCACAGCCAGAACCCCCAGGAAGACTAAAGACAGGGCAAGCAAATTCAATACTTTTCCCTCAGGACTTCCCTGGCCTCCAACTACTTTCAGCCCAGGGGCTTTCCTCAGCTAGACATGGTTTCTACCTGTTGTAAGGCTCTCGTAGGCTCCCCTTGAATATCTGCAAATGTTTAGCAGCATCTCACAACAAGTTGCACAGCCCAGCTTCCTCTGATCTGGTATTAAAGCCTGGCTTCCACCACGCACGTGGTCATTTGGATCTTTGATTGCCTTTGTTTGCCCTTCTTCCTTCCATTACATCCTTTCTGAGACAAAGGATGATGAGAAAACTGTGGGTTCATACCACAATCAAGACTTCATTTTCTTCTCTCCGTCCTTCCTCATCACTGTCCTCTTTTGATCCTTGTGGAGCTGACATTCTTGGGAACGGGATGCTGTTCCTGTGCGGTGAAGCTGAGCTCAGAGCCCTGTGTTTTACGTGACCGCTTGGGACTGCATGTGCCCACCTGTATCATTTTTACAATTACTTATAACCACAAAATGCTCTGGGTTAGACCTTCCTTGCAGAGGCACTGGGGTTTATAGGAGCTGGGGAGAAGCTGGAGTGCAGACCATCACAGGCAAAGAAGAACTGGAGGTCAAACAAGAGGCTGCATTGGGGCCTCCACCGTCTCCCTGAGCAGTCTGTGCCAGTGTTCTACCACCCTTGGTGTAAAAAATTCCTTCATTATATCCAGTCTAAATCTCCCCTCCCTTGGTTTAAAACCATTACTCTTTGTCCTGTGATAACAGGCCTTGCTAAAAAGTCTGTCCCCATCTTTTCTGCAGTCCCTTTAAGTACTGCAAGCTGCTCTAAGGTCTCTCCAGAGCCTTCTCTTTTCAAGGCCGAACAACCCCAACTCTCTCAGTTTGTCCTTGTGTGGGAAGTGCTGCAGCCCTCTGATCATCTTCATGACCTTCTCTGGACCCCTTCCATGTCCTTCCTGTGCTGAGGGCTCCAGAGCTGGACACAGTATTCTGGGTGAGGTCTCACCAGAGTGGAGTGGAGGGGCAGAATCCTCTCCATCACCCTGCTGGCCACGGTTCTTCTCATGCAGCCCAGGATGTGGCTGGCCTTCTATGGCCAGCCCATGGCCAGCTTTTTGTTCATTGCTATCCGCAAGTCCTTCTCTGCAGGGCTGCTCTCAATCACAGCTTGTGTTGAAAACAAGGGTTGCCCCGAACCAGCTGTAGGACCTTGCACTGGCCTTGTTGAACCTAATGAGGTTCACATGGGTCCACTTCTTCTGTTTGTCCAAGTCCCTCAGGATGACATCCTCCTTGTGTGCAAACTGCACCACTCAACTTGGTGTCATCTGCAGAATTGCTGATCTGGCTGTCTATGTAACTGATGAAAATATTCATAGAATCATAGAATGGTTTGGGTTGGAAGGGACCTTAAAGATCATCCAGTTCCACGCTCCTGCCATGGACACGGATACCTCCCACTAGATCAGGATGCTCAAGGTCCCATCCAACCTCCCCTTGAACATTTCCATGGAGGGGGCATCCATAACTTCCATGGGCATCCTGTGCCAATGTGGACCCCTGCGGGACACGACCCATCTCCATTTGGACACTGAGCAGTTGATTGCCACCTTCTGGGTAGAACACACTGAAAACAGGTTGCTGTTCCATTGCTCTGTACTATCAGAACCCTTTGACCCCCTGCTGCCATCCTCCCCTGGATGACCAACTCCTATCATAACCAAAGGCTGTTGCCTCACCGTTCATGTCCCGTTTAGGATGTCCATGTCAAACACCACCTTCCAGCACTGACTGGGGAGAGCTTGACCTCCTGGTGCAGTGGGTACAGCTGTTTTTCCCATGTGGGTACAGAGGGGCATGGAGTGATGGTCCTCAAGAGTCAGCCTGTCCCTTTCCCTGGTCACCCCTTCATCAACCTGACAGCTCTTCAGCCTCCATGGCCAAGCTTCTCCTATGCTCTCACTGGAGAGCCTTGCCTGACATGCCAGCACGTTGCAAACAGAGATGTTTGGGATAGACAGCCAGACCCAGACACCAATGTGGCGGGTTTTTTTTAATAAGCTGTTTGCAAATTCCAGGGATAAATTCTTGAAATGAAATGTGATTGGTTCTTGCCAAGGGGCAAAGCAGAAGTAGCTAATAGTATCAAAAATGTCCCACGTCAGCAGAGCTGATGTCAGTTTGATGTGAAGTCTGTTGATACATTTGTTTATGACCTTGCTAGATCATACCTAGAGACCCTGTAATTCAGCCATGCTTGTTAAGAAGGCAGGCAAAGATCCAGCTCAGCCGTGGAAATTGCTCTCCAGCATCTCCATCCAGTGGAGAAGGGAAATGGTGGGAGGAAGGTGTCCCAACCAGTAGCACCGCAGGCTGCCCAGGGCAAGCAGGACTGTGGGAACGCAGTTTTCAGAGTCCATAGGATATACTCAGATTTGGGAAGCCCTGATGCAGCCTCTTGTTTGGCCTCCACTTCTAATTTGTCTCTGATGCTCTGCTCTCCATCTTCTCCCCAGCTCCTATGTGCCTTTGCAAGTAAGGTCTACATTGCTGTCCTGCACCTACTGCCAGCTTTCTCCTGTGAAAAAAAACCCACCTGATTTACCTCTTTCCCCACACTGGGGTGGACTTCGTGTCAGAGATGGAGCAAGACCTAAAGCAGCTTTAAGCAAACAAGCTTCATAGGGCACCTCCTCCCAGGCAGAGTCAGGCTTGGGGCATCAAACTGGTCTCAAGCCTAGAAACAAGGAATCCTCCAGGGATATTTCTAGCACAGGGAATGCAGCAGGCTGTGACTGTCCTACCTGAGCTCCAGGCCCCAAAATCAGGTGCCTGGAGCTGTACTGAGCAAGAAGCAAACCTACACAGCTAAGCCTGTTTTCTCCCCACTCGTCTTCCTTGGATTACTACTCACCTGCTGTAGACAGACTCACAGAGGTCACAGTGGGAAGAGACCTCTGCAGGTCTCCAATTTAATCTCCCACTTGGAGCAGGAAAGGTGTGAGGCATCATAGTGGCTCTTGATAGGAATGGTTGGACTAGATGATCCTGTGGGTCTTTTCCAACCTAGTGATTCTGTGATTCTGGATCAAGAGGGAGGTTCTGGAGCACACGATCCTGCAGGTGATCCTGTCTTGGAGCTGGGACAGAGATGGTAAGTCAGGAAGATGCCCCAGTGGCTGGGTGGGTAGAAAATAGGAGTAAGCGCTGAGAAACCCCAAGACTGTGGGTAGTTAAAAAGCTCAGGGTCACAGGTATGCAGTGTTTAGGGGAGTGAAGGGGGGGCAAGATCCAGGAGACAAGAGGGGAAAGACTCTGCAGCATCTGAGGGACAGCACTTGTGGTAGAAGCAATGAGATGATGAGCTGGGAGACAACAGGGACCCTGGAACAAGTCCCACAGCCTCTGCTGGATGCATGGAAGCATGGACACATGCCTGGCAGCACCAGCAAGGAGCTGCCTTGCTACCCCACGTGATACAACTTCCCCAAGGAGACAACAGGCTAGGAATGTTGCGACAGTTCAAACCAGGAAATAACAGATGAAGAAATCCGATTGTGGAGGAAGAAGTTGGGCAGAGACAATCAAGGCTCGGCAGCACCAAGCCCTGTCACTTTTGCAGAACATTGCAGTGACTAACCTGCTGTGACAGCAATGGTTTCCTGCTCACCCAGCTCTCCAAGCTAGCCTGGAGTGGCAGTGGACACACTCTGCCAAGTGGCACTAAGCCTCCACTTGCTCCCTTTTCTGAAGGAGAAATTCAGCAAATGAAAGAAGCCTCAGAACATGGTCCTAAGGACAAAGGAGACACATGGTATGGGGCACAGCTGTCCCTTCCCACCCCAATGTCCCCTTGGTACTTCTTCCTTCAAGAGCTGAGCACTAGAAGGCCAGAGTCTCTGGTTCATTCAGAGGTTTCTCTGCTGTGATCTGCTTCTCCACAGACATGGGAGGTCAGGCTGGCTAGGTAGATGAATCTTTCCAGATGGAAAGCAAATTTTCTCTCAGTGCTTCCCAGAGTAGAGTAGTTTCTCTGACATTCCTGTCGGCAAACATGGGGCACAAAACCAAAAGAGAAGGGGAAGCCAAATTGCCCACATGGTTTCCAGCAATGTGCATTGGAGCGGTACAAAGACACAAGCAGCTTCTACAGAGACAATTTTTTTAAATACCGAGATGTCAGCAGTATCGGTAGCCTCCTAGAGTCTCCAGCGAGCCCCAGGCAAGATGGGGACTCACGGCTCAGTGCTGGGTCTAGTCCTCTTCAATGTCTTTATCAATGACCTGGATGAAGGCATTGATTGCATCCTTAGCAAGTTTGCAGATGACACTAAGCTGGGTGGAAGTGTCGGTCTGTTGGAGGGTAGGGAGGCTCCGCAAAGGGGTCTGAACAGGCTGGACTGCATGAGGTTTAACAAGGCCAAAGGCCGGGTCCTGCACTTGGGGCACAACAACTCTATGCAGAGCTACAGACTAGGAGAAGTCTGCATGGAAAGCTGCCTGGAGGAGAAAGACCTGGGGGTGTTGGTTGACAGATGACTGAACGAGCCAGCAGTGGCCCAGGTGGCCAAGAAGGCCAATGGCATCTTGGCTTGTATCAGAAATGGTGTGACCAGCAGGTCCAGGGAGGTAATTCTCCCTCTGTACTTGGCACTGGTGAGGCTGCTCCTCGAATCCTGTGTTCAGTTCTGGTCCCCTCACCACAAGAAGGATGTTGATGCTCTGGAGTGAGTTCAAAGGGCAACAAAGCTGGTGAAGGGCCTGGAGAACAGGCCTTATGAGGAACGGCTGAGAGAGCTGGGGGTGTTTATCCTGGAGAAGAGGAGGCTGAGGGGAGACCTCATTGCTCTCTATAACTACCTGGAGGTTGCTGGCCTCTTCTCCCTAGTGACAGGACAAGCGGGAATGGCCTCGAGTTCCCCCAGAGGAGGTTTAGGTTGGACATTAGGAAAACATTTTTCACAGAAAGGGTCATTGGGCACTGGAACAGGCTGCCCAGGAAGGTGGTTGATTCACCTTCCCTGGAGGTGGCTGGGTGGACGAGGTGCTGCAGGACATGGTTTAGTGATTGATAAGAATGGTTGGACTCGATGATCCAATAGGTCTTTTCCAACCTATGATTCTACGATTCTATAGCGTGGCCCCGTGGGACAAGCCATAGCGGAAACGTGGCGAAACTACTTTTTCTTCAGCACTACCCTGCCCCATCTTGCGGCAAGGATTAGCAAAACCTGCAAGAGCAGGACTGAGCTGCCTGCCTGCCTGCTTGCTTGCATGCCTTCCTGCCATGAGACTGCATACCTCCCTGCCTCATAGTCCTGCTACTTGCCTGCCTGTTTTGCATGTTCTCTGCATGCCTGCTGCATACCATCTGCCTGCATGCCACTTGCCTGCAAGCCTCCGACCTGCTTTTATACCTGCCGGCCCTCTCCTTGCCCTCTGCCTGCTCCCTCCCCGACGAAATGATGGGCGTGACCTACAACAAGGGGGTGTGACCTAGAGGCGACGCGCGGGACCTATAGCGAAGGGGCGTGGTCTAGACACAATAGGCGTGGCCTATAACAAAGGGGCGTGACTATAATTGATGCAAATATGCGTGGCCTAGCGAGGGGGCATGGTTTGTGGGTTGGTTGAGATTGGTGTTTGGGGGCGTGGCCACGAGCCGGCGCCGCGCGCTCACGAGTCACCTCCCCCTCCCCTTAGCCGTGACGTCATCTCCCCGCGCCTTCCCGTCCCCGCGGCGCCGCCACCATGTCGGTGTGGCTGTGCCGGCTGGGCCGGGCCGCAGCCCGGGGCCGCTTGGGCGGAACCGCGGTACCGGCGGTGAGCGGGGCCGGGGAGGGCGAGGAGCGGGTCCCCGCGCCAGTAGGAGGCTTCCCTGGCTGCGGCTGCCGCCCCTTCTCAGCGCGGCCGGGCGGACTCACCTTGGGGAGTTGGGTCGCCGCGGCCTCCCCTGGCGCTGGCGGGGCGGGGCCCAGGCGGCTTCGCTTCTGAGGGGGTTCGGGACCGAGAGGAGAGCGCAGGGGCCTGGCGGGGAGGCCGGGCCTCCGGGGGAAGCGGCGGTGGGTGCCTGATATCCGAGCGTGGTGACCCTGTGACCTTCAGCGTTTGGCCGCTGAAGGACGGCGAATAGCGATAACATGTTGAAGGGAGATTTTACTCTGCTCAGAGTGAGCTTGTGAGGATTAATTGATAAGTTTTGCTGCAGCTGGTTTGTATGTTTAATTGATTTTTGATAGGAATGGTTGGACTCGATGCTCCTGTGGATCTTTCCTAACCTAGTGATTCTGTGATTGTCTTGTCACGTAACTCTGTCTTGTAAGATGTAGCTGTATTAGGTCAAGAGAGAACCTGAAGAATTTATTAGTATGCTTAGTTGTCTTGTGAGACGCAGCTGTTGTAAGTTGGAGATAACCTGAAGAAAGTCTCTAGATGTGGTTGGATAATCTAAAAAAGTAATGAACATTCTTTGAGGAATTACATGATTCTTTGTTTAAAACTAGTGTATGTACCCACTGCTTTTGTAAGATGTTGTCTTTTTCAGAAGGGCTTCCAGTTTAGTGCTGAATTTTGAAATAAAACTATTATTGCCTTTGCTTAGAAGAGTTTGTCCTTTTTAATATTTTACTAGTGAATGGGTGTTTTTCACAAGCTCGTTAAGTTTTCATGGGGGCTCCGGGCAGCTTTGCTGCACTGGGCTCAGTAAGGGGCTGCCTTCAGCTTCATTGGCCAGGTGGGTGCTTCCACCTCTGTG
Source organism: Piaya cayana (assembly GCA_013389865.1). NCBI lineage: Eukaryota > Metazoa > Chordata > Aves > Cuculiformes > Coccyzidae > Piaya > Piaya cayana. Next base: position 335,664 of record WAAB01012083.1, on the reverse strand, counting down.
CAAGGACTGTGCTGTGTGGAAGTGGAACTGTTGCTCTCCCAAGGGACTGGGAGAGGGTTTAATGTTAATACCAGCCCAACAACAAACAGATAAAAATTCAGAGAAGCTTAGTGTAGTGAGTCCAGAGAAGGCCATGAAGATGATGCAAGGGCTGGAGCAACAACCCTACAAAGACAGGCTGAGAGAGCTGGGGTTGCTTAGTCTGGAGAAGAGAAGGCTCTGGGGAGACCTTGTAAGAGTCTTCCACTTACTTGAAGTGCTTACAGGAAAGATGGGATGGACTTTCAGTAAGGTCTGTTGTGACAACATGTAGCAAACACTTTAAATTAAGGGAGGGGAGATTTGACTGGATGTAGGAAAGTTTTTACACTGAAAGTGGTGAAACACTGGCACAGGTTGCCCAGAGAGGTTGTGGATGCCTCATGCCTGGAGGCATTCAAGGTCAGGTTGAATGGGTCTCCGAGCAACCTGATTGAGTTAAAAGATGGCCATGCGTCTGCGGGAGGGTTGGACTGGATGCCCTGTAAAGGTCCCTTCCAACCCGAAGCATTCTGTGATTTTAGAGAGAATGAGATCTGTGATGTTCATCCTGGAGAAGAAAAGGCTCCAAGGGAGAACTTACAGTAACCTTCCAGTACTGAAAGGGTCTATAGGAAAGGTGGGAAGGAGCTCTTTATCAAGGAGTGCGGGGATAGGACCAGGGGGAATGGGTTTAAGTTTAAAGAGGGGAGATTTAGATTAGATCTTGGGAAGAAATGTTTTTCTGTGAGGGTGATGAGGCCCTGGCCCAGGTTGCCCAGAGAAGTTGTGGCTGCCTCACAGTTGGTTGGATGAGGCTTTGAGCAATGTGATCCAGTGGGAGGTGTCTGCTCATGTCAGGGCAATTGGAACTGGATGAGCTTTAAAGTCCCTCTTGGCCCAAACCCTTGTATGATTCTATGATCTCCCTTAGGAACTGCGGGCACACCATGTGCCTATGGCCTTCAGGAAGTCTGGGAAGGTTCAGTCATTGCTTAGGTTCAGAGCAGAGGTCTGACAGAGCAATCCTGCTTCAAACCTTAAGCACACTGGAAATGTTTTCATAGTTTCTGTCTTCTCAGCCTTGCATTTCATAAACAGCTACTTAGCCTAAACACCACTTCAGCTGTGAAGCTGAAACGACAGCTCTAACTTTACTGCTGAAAATTCCATGTATTAATTCCATGAGTGTGTATCCTCCTGCACATGCAGGCCTGAAAAAGCTGTGCTTTAAGTGTGCTTAGTTCAGCTAAGAAAACTGAAATTTGCTAATTTTGTTGTGCTTTCTTTCAGGCAAGGATTCATGTCAGCCCCAAGCAGAATCTTCAGTATGGGTGGCTGGCTTATATGTTGGGAGACAGAGCTACAAAAAAGTTTACTGACTACAGCAAAGTCTTCACGGTGGAGGGAAACTTAGCTTCTGGGAAGGGCAAGCTTGCACAACAAATAGCGGAAAAACTAGGTATGTCTTATTTTACCTATGTCACTAATAGTTAATAGAATTTAACATTGTGATTGTCGTTCTTGGGTTAAGAAAGTTAGTTCACCAAACCAGCTGTTCTTGCTTAGCAGATTACTGGCTGGGCAATGCTGCCGGTTATGTGGAGGGACTTATAGATAAGGGGAGAATAAAGTTGTGGCATGGTTTGAGGTGAGAGTGGGGCACTTGAGATCTGCAGGACACATATGTAGGTGTGGTTTGTTGTGAATGAAATTCCAGTTCCCCTGAAATCAGTTTGCTCACTGAGCTCTGGACTCTGGTGAAGTCACTGAGCACCGTTGGGATGTTCTGCATGGGCATATGTGGAGCACCAGGGGAACTAGAGGTTTCATGGCAAAAAGGTTCTACTTCAAATGGTTGCTCACTTCTTGCTGTGGAGGTGAAAGGTGGCAACGCTTCACATGAGAGTTTGTGTGTGCTCAGTGGTGGGATTGACCAGTTTTTTTGTGCTGTTTTCAGGAGCTGTTTAAAGTAGAGCTATATATTTCAATGAGCTGAATAAGTGTTTACTCTAAACAAACAAAACTTATTATTTTGATTGATGTTCTGTTGTGGGTTTCTTTTTTTGTCAGGAATGAAATATTTCCCGGAAGCAGACATCCATTACATAGACAGGATCACAGGAGACGGGACGTTGCTGCATGAGAAATTTAATGGTTTCTGTAACCTGGAGAGATTCTACAATGACCCAAAATGCCCTGATGGACACTCTTACCGAATGCAAGCTTGGGTGTTTGGTAACCGTGTTTTACAATATGCTGATGCCTTGGAGCATCTGCTGGCCACAGGTTAGATTTCACAGTAATTAAATGTAATCTCTAGATTAATTTGATTGCAAGTAATCTGTTCCGAAGTGCTTTGCCAGTATCTGCGTTTTTAACTGAAAGACTGTTACGTTGTTAAGCTTTCCGTATTCCCTCTCAGTGAGTACATGTTAACAATCCTTATTTTGTTAGGACACTAATTTGTATCATTTCTAGCGAAGGAAATACGAACTGGTGACCAGTGAAGGAGGAGGAGCAGGCACTGATCTCTCTGGTCATCAATGGCAGGACCAGAGGGAATAGCAGGAACATGTGCCAGGAGAGAGTTAGCTTGGATATCAGAGGAAGGCACGCAGAGGGTAGTGGAGCACTGGAACAGCTCCCCAGGGGAGCAGTCATGACACACAGCCTGACAATATTCCAGAAGCATTTGGCCAATGCCCTCAGACACATGGTGTGAATATAGGGGCTTTCCTGTGCAGGGACAGGAGTTAGACTTGGTGATCTCTGTGGGTCCATTCCAACTTGGATGTTCTGTGATTCTAGGATTGTTTCGAAGTGATATTTTAAACATGCCAAGGCAGTGGCGAGTTGTACAGCCTTTTAAAACTCTTGCTAGACTTAGTTCCTGANGTAATCTCTAGATTAATTTGATTGCAAGTAATCTGTTCCGAAGTGCTTTGCCAGTATCTGCGTTTTTAACTGAAAGACTGTTACGTTGTTAAGCTTTCCGTATTCCCTCTCAGTGAGTACATGTTAACAANCAGTCTTTAATGTTTTCATTAAATAGTGGGGTTTTTGATATTATGATTTGACTGCCTTCTAGTGAAAAAAGATTTTGTACACCAACACTGATGTACCTGTTGCTTGTATTTAATAAGTGTTTTCCAAAAACGATGACAAGGTGTGAATGCCTGGAAATCTGAGATAAATGGAAACACAGCTCTTGAATCTAGAGCTATGGTAGCAATAGGCCCAATGGGAGAACGTGAGTGAGACAGGAATATTCAGCATATGCCCCCAGTACATTTGTCCAAGCCAAAACCTTGCTCTTTTTTAGTTAAAATCTTTAGAAAACCGATCAGGGAGTTGACTGTGAGAACAGCACTGTCTTTAGTTCTCACTGTTGTTGCTAGCAGTTTCTTTGACCTTGCTGACTGGAACCTACTTTCAATTGCAGGACAAGGTGTGGTGCTGGAGCGCTCTCCCTACAGTGACTTTGTGTTTCTGGATGCGATGTTCAAACAAGGCTACATCCACAAGCGATGTAAGTTACTTGTGTGCAGAAGGAAGTAATTTTGCCGTTATCTCAGCCAGAAGTGTGTGGTAGTTTAGTTTTTAAAAACAAACAAACAAGCAAGCCTACCTGGGAGATGACTCCTTTAAATACTCTAGAGTTGTTCCTAAGGTGCTTAGCACCTTACTGTTCCAGGAACAACCTCAAGCCACGAGACTTCCAGTTTTAATTCAAGGCTTTAGTTCTGGTTGTGTTAAAGATAACAAATACATATAAAGATAAGAATTCATGTTAAAGAACATGTATTCTGTGCATTGCTTACTTGTACCCTGTCAGCCAGAGACTCCTGCAGTTCCCTAGACGGTAAGTGTGCTTATGGTCCTTTGGGCAGACCGTGATCTCACAGCATTAGGTGGGAGGTAGATAGTGGATCAGCAGGATTTTACTTACCTCAAAGAGCCATCTCCCTTTTGAACCACAAAGAACACAAGTGTTGCTCTTGTCTTCAGGAAGGATGAGGAGGAGGATTCAGGGAGCTACAGGCCAGTCAGCCTCAGCTTAACCTGCAGGAAGGTGATGGAGCAAATCCTTGTGGAAGCCATTTCCAAATATACAGAGGATGTGAAGGTGATGGAGAATACTCATCATAGTTTTATGATAAGGAAGTCATGCTTAAACACCTGTAGTCAGCTCCTTATAGAAGGCCAGCTCAGTGGATGAGTGGAAAGCAATGGGTGTGTTTGTCCTAACTTGAGTAAGGCTTTCAGTGCTGTCTCTCATGGCCTCCTCCTTGACAAACTAATCAATTATGGAATAGATTCATGGGTAGTAGATTGAAATGTTACTGAGCTGCTGGGCTCAGAGGGTTGTGATCAGCATGGCAAAGTCCAGCTGGAGGACCCATAGGTGTATCCCAGAGGAGGATACTGGGGCCAAACCAGGTTTAAACTGGATTTAAAATGTGGATGACAGGACAGAGCTGTAGGTGTTGCAGAACTGGGAGGGTAATGGTAGACACCGTTTTGTTTTGTCGCTGGTGGAGAAATAGCTATATGTTAACCTCTTGAATTCAGCAAAAGGGAATATGAAGTCCTGCACCTGGGAAGGAAAAGCTGCAGGCAGTGGCCTGTGCTGGAAGCTAGTTGACTAGAAAGCAGTTTGCTGAGGAGGACCTAGGGGTCCTGGTGGACACCACGTTGGATGTAAGCCAGCATCATGTCCTCGTGACAGAGGATGCTGCTAGCATGCAGATGCTGTGTGAAGAACAGTGTTGTCAGCAGGTCAAAGGGAAGAAATTGCCACATGTGAGCTGTCATGCCTGGTTTGGGGCTACCAACTGAAGAAAGATTGGAGCTTACTGGGGAGAGTGTAGCAAAAGGCCCCTAAGAAACGAGCATCCAGTGTATGAGGAGAGGCTGAGAGAACTGGGATTTTTTTTTTGAACGGCAGAAGAGAAGGACTGGGGGAGGTACATAAATACCTGATGGTTTTTCTGTGTATGAATACTTGATGGGGAGGAGTATTGAATGGTCTAGTGAGAGGACAAGAGGCAAAGGGCACCAACTGAAATACAAGAAGTTCCATTTTTAAGAAAACATTTTCTGCTGGGAATAATCAAACCCTGGAGCAGTTTGCCTGGGGAGGCCATGGGATCTCTGTCCTGGAGGTAATCGGGACAATGTTGGGGACAGTCCTCAGCCATCAGCTGTAGTTGACCCTGCTGTGAGCAGGGCGGTTGAACCACAGATGCACAGAAAGGTGGGAGTTTGGGAAGGGTACTTCCGGAGCTTACCTGTGAGGATGGAACAGGCTGGAGCAGGCTGCCTGGAGAGGCGATTGAGTCACCTTCCCTGGAGGTGTTTAAGGGACGGGTGGATGAGGCGCTGAGGGGCATGGTTTAGCGCTTGATAGGAATGGTTGGACTTGATGATCCGATGGGTCTTTTCCAACCTGGTGATTCTGTGATTCTGTGAAGCTGTGGGGGAGAGTGTCAGAAGCCATCGTGAAGCTGAGTATGTTCCTTCCAACCTGAGCGTTCTGGTTTGAGCTAAAGCACGATCAGTTTCTATGCTTTTCTTACAAGCCTCATTTAAGTAACTTCATTTTCTGAAAGTTAAACGTTTGGTTTTTGCACAGCGTTTCTCTCTAGCAGTGATAACACTGGTATGCAGAAAGTCCATTGCTTATACTTATTCCTATAGAAGCCAAGCACATCCTCAAGCTGATAGAATGCCATAAGTGAAAGGCAAAAAAGAGAGTTGAACATGCAGGGAGGAGCAGATGACAGGTGACCCAAACTGACAAACAGAGCATTCCATGCCATACACTTCATACTCAGTGTAAAACTTAGGGATCATAGGGGTCAAGCCCTCTTCTTTGATGACTGGCATCCGTTAGGGACCTCAGTTGTTTCTTTTTGCCCTGATCTATGTGTTCCTGAGTTCAGCTCCCTCCTGCTGCTGAGGCCTGCGACCCCATGCCTGCTCTGCAGTATTTTTGATGATATGGTCGTTGCAAAGTTGGGGGTCAATATCATGTATTTATATATATTTTCCTTTCTATTGCTTCATTAAAGCTGTTTTAGTTCATTGTCTGACCCACAAGTTTCTTTCTCTCATTTCCCTCTCCTCAGAGTGAGGGGGGAATTGGGTCACAAGTGCTCGCTGAAGCTGCTGATGCAGCTGGGGCAGGGTTAAATTGTGACGCTGAGAGATTCTATTATTTGTGTTTATGGGCACTGACCTCCTGAGCAGTGCAGCATTGTTGTGCTGGTGCCGTGTGGGCAGATGCGTCTCGTGGCCCGGAGTGGAGCAGCTATTTCTGGAGCAGGTCTCTGTACATCGGAGGTCAAAGGTGCAAACATACAGCTGAGCAGAAGTTTGTCAGTCTGTAGGAAATTGCTGTAAAGTCTAATCATCAGCTGACCTTTTGGAGAACAGCTGTTGAAATTCCTGTTTCTGCCTGGCAATTTGGCCACTCCTGAGGTGAAGGTAATTGTTTCCCTGACTGCCTGGTGTTTCTCTTGTCTTATTTGATTTGGCTTAGGTTTAGGAGGTGCTATTTGCTTTTTAACACCTGCTGTGAATTGTAGCTTCTTGATGAAGGAGTTTGAGAGCTGGTTATAACAAACTGTCTTTTACTACTGTGTTGGTGAGACAAAGCCCAGCAGCCTACAATTTACATTTGATATCAAATTCCAACAATGAGCAATGGATTACACTGAAATTCTTAAACTGCAAACATATTGATTAGAGGTACTGCTGACTGCTGGTTACTGTGATGCAGAGCACATTGTGCTTTTTCACCAACCGTTTGAATTTGAAAGTCTGCCACTATGTTTCTAACTAAGCTGGTGAGCCTCACTGAGGAAAGCTTGTACTTGAGCTAGATTTAATGGATCCAGTACTAGTCATGCCACCTAAACTTGAATAGATGCTTCCCCTGAAACTACATGGCTTCCTAATCCCCAACTACTACTCCAAAAATGCTTTAGGATATGGGAGAAGAACCCAGTTGCACAGACCTGACCAACATGCCTCAGATACATTTCTGTATAGGGAGAGTCTGTCCTGTTCAGTCCTGTTCTCCAAAGTGGAGTCTGATCATTATGTTTTTGGAGAGAAGATCTGCAGTTGCTTACACAGAGCACAGAGTTATTGAGTGACAGCAGTGCAGAGCATGCCTTCAATGCAGGTGGAGGAGGACACTGCTGGGTTGGTGACCTCTTAAAATATTTGCTTTACCTCATTGTGATTTTGTGTGTACATTGGAGGACATGGCAAATGCCTGCCTGATCCTTTGGTTTCCTCCCAGGGTGGTAAATAAAGTACTTCATAGAGTTATAGAACAGTTAGGGTTGGAAGGGACTTTAATGATCATCTAGTTCCATCCCCCCTCCCATGGGCAGGGACATCCCACTAGATCAGGTTACCCAAGGCTCCATCCAACCTGGCCTTGAACACCTCCAGGGATGGGGCATCCACAATTTCCTGTGGCAACCTGTTCCAGTGTCTCACCACTTTCATGGTAAAGAAATTCTTCCTAGTGTCTAATCTACTTCTTGGAAAGCCTTCTTGAACCATGTGACAGGGTCATTTATTTAATGTATGAGGCTGTAGCAGAAGGTAGCCACAACCAGCAGTCACCTCAGCTGACTCTAGTGCTGCAGTCTCTCCCTGATATTTTGAGAGGCCGTCTCTAAATGATGGGGGAAGATCTGAGGTTCCTTTAAGCTTCAGTCAGATCTAAATCCCTCCTTGATAGAGCTGATCTTAGTGTCTTATACCTCAGGGCAGGTAGTTTAATTGTTGCTTACCTTCTTTTTCTGGAAAATGGTTTATTCTAAAAGCTTCTTGAATCCTATTTGAGGAAAAGCCTACCCTAAACTTGCTGTATTGACCAAAAAGAGGAGACTACAAATACAAAAGTGTGGATGATGTATTTGCAAATAAAATGTGTTTAGAAAATGGAGGAAAAATAATTCAAGAAATTATTGCAGATTCATTACCTGATAGGTTATAATTTCAGTGCTGTTCCCATTGCGCTTGTCTTCATTTGCAATGTGCATTTGTGTTCAGCTGGGCTGCCTTTAACTCTTCAGTGTGTTTCGTTTTGGTTTTTATACAGGTCTTGATCACTACAAGGAGATCAAAGAGATCAGCATCTCTGAATTCCTGCCGCCTCACTTGGTCATTTATATTGATGTACCTGTCCCAGATGTACAGAAGAGGATTCAAGAGAAAGGCGAGGTAACTTTGTCTCTTTCCTCTGCTGCTGCCTGTTACCGTCTTTTTATTGTGCCCTTATGCAGGATTTGCTGCAGAATTCTGCTTGTAAAAAGCTTCTTGTCCTCCAGGATCCAAGAACTGTGTGTTGGTGATGGCTGGGTGCGTGTTCTGGTATGCTTGCTATGAAAAAGTAAATATATATATGTATATGTATATATATAACTGCAGCAATATGCTGTCATTTCTGTAATGAGAAGCTCTGTTTAAAAGCCATTTGCCCTTAAACAGCCTTTGTAGCTGCTGTTTAAGGAGTTGTGTCCAGGTAATATGCTGCTTGCAGCGTGCTCTAGGATTATCTGTGCTTCTCAAGTGCCAGAAGCCCCAACTCTCTTCCTTTCTCCAGCTTCCCCATGTGACTGCTGTTTCTGACCTGTGTTGATATTAATGTGTCACTTGTGATCAGCAACTTCAATTAATTTTCTGAAATGAAGAAAATCACTGCTTCACACTTTTGTATTAATGCATCAAACCCACCAAATTTAAACTTTAAACTCATTTTGAGCAGGTATTCCATGAGACGGTAAATGCAGAGTGCTTTCTAGCAAATCTAACAAAAAGTGATAAATACAGTTGTTTTTTGTCACTTGTGTAACTTCAGTCTAGTCCGAGGTCAGGATATGTGACTCTTGCCTATTGTTGATCTTTGACTGTTGTGGAACATTGTTACTTTTGCTTTTAAACCACTTTAGGGCAGCATACCAAGTTGTCTTTTCATTTATAAGTCAGGATATTGTATGGAGACTACTCTTAAAAGAAAACTAACGTAGGCTGTCACGGTCCATCATCACCACGGTCTGTCTGTCTCTGTGGTCCCAGTCAGTACCATGGTCCCTGTTGTCACCATATCTGTCCTTACAGTCTCTTGCCACAGTCTGCATTGTTGCCCTTGTAGCCATTGTCACCATGGTTCCTTGCGGTTGTTGATCCCCGTTTTCCCCACTGTCCCAGTTTTTCATCATTATATCTGTCCTTATTATCTCTGTCCCCATTGTCCATCCCCATTTTCTGTTGTCCTTGTTGTCTCTCTACATTGTCACCATTGTCTGTGTCTGTTGTCTCTCTTTTTGTATCAGAAATTGGATTACTGGCTTATTGAAATAATTTTGGGTCATGGTGCTTCTGTATAATGAGTTAGGCTACATAAGGTTTTCAGTTTGGGATTTTTCTTCCTCCTTCTGTGATATTTGGACGCGTGTTTGTATTGTTCTCAGATGTGTTATGAGGGTTAAAGGATGTTAAGTGACATTTACCTTTAACCTGGCTCAAAGGCTGAGGGAAATTGTAATCAAGCAAAATATTTGTCTGTGGACAGTCTGGTAGATGCAAAGAAAAGTTTAATTTATTGCTAAAGAATTCTGAGGTCTCAAATGCTTGGTGACGCCTGCTTCTCTGGTTGCGTGTCTGCGTGTGTCAGTGTGCTGGCGTAAGCTGAGGGTGTTTCACAGTGTGGTTTCCTGCTCATTGAAGAGGGAGGCTGATGATTGCCAAAGGGAAGCAACTTTCAAGCTGCAATTGTAAGGCTGTACTTACGGCTTTGTGATCTGCATGGTCTAAGCTGCCTGGTCAAATGCTACTCCCCTTTTGCCCTGTGGCAGTTTAGGCCCTGTCTGAATGTGCTTCTGCACTTGAGGGAACAAGATACTTTTGTCTAGGAAAACCATAGCTATTTGTTTCAGCAGCTCCAGGGCCAGAATTAGAAACTTATTAATGTGTCGTGGGAACCTGAGAGTTCTTTGCCCTTATGAGCACAGAGGTCAGTGGCATTTTTGAGACCCTCTGGCAGAAATTGCTGCTGTTATTTGTGACCTCCTTGGGGCAGTGGCACTGCTGAAGGCTAGTACTTCTTTGGGGGTGGTATCTTGGGGCATGCTGCCTTCTTGGCAGATGGTATTTCACTGGTATTGAGCTTGCTATTGCTGCAGGGCACTGGCAAAAGAAAAGCCCTCCAGTGGGCCCAGCAAGCAGAAGCGCTTTCTGATATCAGTGGACATCTTGGATGAAGATTTCAAGCAGGAAATGTAATGTGATTTTAGGATTGAACTGAAGGAGCACATAGTAGATAAGAAAAATTCCTGGTATTTTGCAAATGTGGCATTAAAGTGCACTGTGTGGAAGATGAACTGTGTAGCAGTAAGTGTAACTGTGGAACGTCAAAGAGATCTTGGAGTGGATGGTTGCCCATGTACTTGTCTGAAACTGAGAGTGGATGCATGTTGGCCCTCTGGTTGAAAAGGCAGATTAGGACAATCTTCTCTTATTTTCTGAAGAATATATATGAATTCCTGGAACGTGCAGGTATCTTGGGTTATTCGCTTCTTGGAAAGCTTATATTTTGAGACTGCTGGTGTATGGATCTCTTGCTTCATGCAAACTCAGGGGGAAAATGAGACAATTCCTGCAACAAACTGAAGGTAATTGGCTGAAAGTTTTTTACTTTTATGGTTTTCTGTTTAACTTGCCTTTCTTTTTCTCTCAGGATTCACTGGCAAATCAGAGAAATCTTACTTTCATAGTCACTCATTAAAACGATGGACATAACAGTACAGGGTAAAGCAGCAATCAGTGTGGACTGACTTGTTCCTTAGGTTACTCCAGGTACTTAATGCCTCGTAAGAAGTTCGAACCACTTCAGATGTCTTAATTCTTGAAACCTTTGAGGGTATGTGGTTCAGTTGGATGTTTGACTGCTAATAAGAGAGTGAGCTCTTAGCAGAAGGCGCTGCTACACCATCTGGCCTGGAATCTGCACTGGTGAGAAAAGAAAGGAAACTAATATCACATTGTTTTTTCTGTTTGTTTCTAGCCATATGAGAAAAAGGTGTCTCCATCTTATCTTCAGCACATTGAGGATGCTTACAAGAAAACCTTCTTACCAGAGATCAGGTTAGTAAACCAAAATGTTTTGTCTGCTAACTTTAGGTAAAAATATTTGCAAAGCCTAAAATCTCTTCTAAAATAAACAAATAAAGCCAACATCATGTGAGAAATCCTTGTGCTGTGTGCTATACTGTGATGATCTAATGATGGAGTATTGCATACAGGACATAAGAGCTCTGTGTGCTTCTGTGTTTTTTCCTCTGGAATCCGAGAAGCCTGATGCCAGTGTTAAGATACTGGAAGATTAAAAATCAAGTCTGTTTAGGTGTGAGCTTTGTAAAGCAATATTTTGTGACTCTTAACAGATTCAGAGTGGGTGAAGTGTTGTAGTATGCAATAGTCAATTCATTGGATTTCATTTATTGACCTACCTAATATGCTGCGAAGCTGATGAGCCCTGATTTGCAGTGTATTTTTTTCATCCTGCTGTCTTTGGGCTTTGCAACTTTGCTGTCATGGAGTCAGATCCAGGGAAACAGACTTTTTCATAGTTAAAAGGACACTTTAGGAGTAAAGCTGTTTGCTGTGCAAAACCAAGTTCCATCTCCTGTCCTGACAGTGGCTTGCACCTTTGCTTCTCTTTCTGTTAGCTTGCAACTGTGGGTGGAGCTCTTTCTTGGAGTCATGTAGAATACCATGGCTATAGCTGTGTGTTTGCGTGACTTGAGAGTGTGGTGCAGTCTAAGCTCTTCTCAGGCCTTTTTAGAGGATTTAGACTTTTTCTCTCCTTTTGGTTGTTGTAGCTCTGGCTAGCTTCTTGATAGTGGTGTGGAGGGAGAGGGAAAGGCTTTCAGGTAAGGGACCATTCCCTTTTCTAGTTCTGTTTCTCTGCCTCAGTGAGGCATAAGACCTGACAGCCTTCCATATTTGAAAAGGATTTGATGGACTTGTTGGTGCTGGTAAATAAAGACTGCACTGCTGCCTGCCCAAAGAGACTGAATGGGCTCTTCTCTGGGCTCCTCTGGCCTTCTCTAGCTGGGAGGCAAGCTTGTACTGTAAACTTGAGATGAGAGTGTTATAGGTTGTCAGCAATCCCAATTGTTATAAAAGAGCTCTATCAAAATTCTAATTGTCCTAAAATTCTAAAAGCACATGAACTTAAGCAGTTTTGGTCCCTCAAAAACAAATAGCTTTCTGCAAAGGGAACTCTTAAAGGTCACAGAGCAGGCCTACTTTACATCAAATAAGTGATAATTGTGCAAGGTTCAGTGTGTGCATGAAGCTGATATTGAGTTACACTTAAATCAAAGTATCAATAGATCTTCAGGTGTATTGTTGCCTGCTTGTTTCCCCTTGCTTTCTTGCTCCATATCCCAAGGTAAATCGATGTAATTGTGCTGTCAGCTGTTGACCTGAATACCTTCACATTGAGTTTATCATTCACAGAGGGCAGGAGCTGTTGGTGCAGGGTATGGGCAGCTGCCCCCCAGTGCATCCCCCACAGGTTCGTGGACAGCACTTGGCTATTGGAAAGGAACAGGAGCTACGGATGGAGAGGGAGGGTGGGAAACCTTGGGACTGTCACCCACCCGAGGGCAGAACTGTTTTGAATTTACTGGTGAGGAGGAAAACGCTGCTTGATCTTTGCATCAAATTGAGCCACAGAAATACACTGTGGTGTTCAGCGAGGCCAGCTCCTAGACTAGCAGGTCCTGCTGTGATTTCAACTCTTTCCCCTTTGTCTGTACATGGTCAGTGCGCTTGTTAAGTAAACACCCTCTGGTTGGCGTCCTCATCAGCAGATGGACTTACAGTAGCTTGTCAGATTAATCTTTGTGCTCTGGTCTGAAGGATATCTCTGTCCCCTTGGTGTGGGGGAGTTGTGGATATGTGAAACTTCAGCTTTGCGCATCTCTGGACCTCAACAATGGCTTGTGCATTGAATAAATGTACAGAAGCTTCAGCTGTCTTTAACTGTTTCCCCGCTTGCAGAGTGGTGCAGTGAACTGTGTTCATGCCTGGCTGTTAGTCTCTAGGCAGGCTATGAAGGATTTGATTCCCTGATTCTTGAGGATGACCAAAAGCTGATTCAGACAAGCTAAAGAGTTATTACAGACTGTTGAACAAACTACTGTATGCTCATCATGTTTTGGCTTATGTTTGCTTGTTCTCTTGCTGCTCTTGAAATGCAGCAGCAAAGTAGTCCAGTTAGTTTCTTAGTAAAATCCCTGTTATCTTGTTCCATTTAATTGGAACAGGTTAATGCTGCTTGAAGTGACTTGTTTTATAGTGCATACTTGGCTATCTTAAAATTGGTGCTACCTTTCTGGTCTGACATGTTGATGAATATCTTTTTGTGTTTCTTTTGATAGCGATTTATGAACCCAGTGTTGTGGTGAGAACTACCTTGTGATTTTCAACAGCTTTTGGTTTCAGTTGGATTTTCTTTTCCTGGGCCAAAGCCTAGAGCCAGTAATGGTCTCTTTCATATCCAATACTGCTTTCACCAAGCAGCTGTTTTCACTTAATGAAAGCCTTAATAATCTGCAGAGCTTCAAGTGATTTGGTCTGCAGTGTTAATGCAGTTGCTATCAGTCTGACCTCTCCCTTTAATTGCTGATGGTTGATCTTGAAGATGTGAACCCATGTGCAGCTCCCCTGGGAAGGAGACCATTTGTTTTCTTTCTTGACTGAAGAGTTGTGTGAGGCTTTATGCTCTGTTCTCCAGTTGAGAATCAGTTCTCTTATGTGGTTCCCCTCCTAGGAGCACCAGTTGAGTGGCTGGCTGTAAGAGGTAAGGGGTTTGTAGGAATAAAAGGCTTTTTATAAATGTACCAGAGCCCTTTGGACTGACAAGTGTTAATGCAGACCAAGACTAACTTGGACTGCCACAGTTACAAGTTATTTGAATACAATGACAGTATGGAGTACCAAGGGTTAGGTTGCTAGCCTTAATCTGGATTGAATTTGGGCGTGATTATGTTAAGCCAAAACCTACATGTTTTTCCCTATGTCTTTAAGCTTTGTTCTGTGGTGTTCGCTGCACCCCGCACATTGTGCATCCATTTTATTTTCTCTTTAAGGCTTTACTGGCTAAAGGAAAAGTCTTCCAGGGCAGCTGGGGCAGGTTTGGGAACAACTGTTACTGAGGGTGGCTGTGCAGATGTGGTAGTGAAACATGTTCAGGTAGGAGCTCCTCGTGACCCTGCTCTGCGAGTGACTTTGCTATTGAGGCTGCAAATAAGGAAACAATCTTGTAACTAGGAAGCTGTTACCTGATTTAAATGCTTTCCTACTTAGAGATCCTGCTGCTCATGTTGTATCAGTCAGTTAGCTCAGTCTTAGTAAATAGTGATGAATGAATATATTCCCTTAGAAATTACCCCCAGGTGTTAATGTACTTATAAAAAGGAAGGTCTGCTGAAGTTTTGGGTTAGGCTGGTGGGAAATTCTCCTGGCTTCAAATAGATTGGGCAGTTGTAACGGGGGCAAGTGTCCACATCAGAGAAATGGAGACAAATTCAGCACTGGGATTTTTTTCATTTTAGTATTTTTGACTGAAATTCTGTAGACACCACAGGCTATTTGCCCTTTAAAAACAATTTTGCAGCAGGAAAGAAACAACTTACAGGTGTGATAAAAATTCTATTGCAAGAACTCTGTAAGTATTCTAGAAAATAGAGTAGGCTCTTGTTCTTTGTATGTGCCTTTGAACTTCATTTCTGCTTCATTTTGGAGAAGGAGAGGGGATGGGTATAACAGTTGAGTCAGGGAAATTCAAGTTTTTCTCTTTGCAGTGAGTCCAGTGAAGTTCTGCAGTACACAGCGACTGAGGCAGAGGACGTGGAGAAGGTAAGGATTTGCTGTATGTATTGATTTTTTTCTTAAGCTTCCAAGACTGAGATGTATGGAGAACATGTTTTCCTAGATAACAAACTAACGCATTTAGTGTTTGTTTCTGTGACAAAGATCTGACTTGAGTCTGTACTAGAAATGGCATTTACTGAGTCTGTGCTTGGCTGCACAGCGTTTGGCTGTTCAGTCAGCGTCTCTGTTTGAAGTGGCTGGTTGCATGGGCAGTGCTTGGCTTATCTCAGTTTGGGAGCCAGTGGCATTAACCAAGAGGTAAGTCACACCCAGCATTCAGCTTAGACTTCGCCAGTTTAAGACCTGTCTCTGGCTTTTGCCATTGTGCAGCTTTTTATGAGAAGGGTGTACGTGTAGGTTCCTGTGTGACAAAAAGCTGTGGTATCTAAACAGCACTTTTTTCTCCAAATGCTTTTTCCAGTCACTTTAGCCCTGGACCAAGCCAGATAAGTTGCTGTCTTGTTGCTAGAAATAAACTTATCTTATGCGACAGGTTTAACATAAGACCACTGTTTCTTCCTACTCCCCTGTGTTATTTTTGGGAGTAGGTGAAATGCATTTGCTATTTTTTGGCAAACACTTGTGCTCTTGGAGGGTTACTAGTGCAGTAACAGGAATCTTTTGCTTCCCCATTATTAACTTTTCTCTGTAGCTGCTATTCCCTGCTGGAACTAACAACAATCTTTTTGCAGTTCTAGGCAGGCTTGTAGTGGGCCCATTTTAGCTCTAGGGTTGAAAGCTATTCTTCATGAATTAAGAAACTGCTGCTCTTGCCTGGTTGGGGGGCTGATACTGTTATTAACTGGTCTCCCCTCATACTGTAAGGAGTGTGCAAAACTAATTTGGATCCAGATTTATTTTTCCCTGCAAACGCATTTAAGACTGGAGGGAATGGCAGGAAGATGTGCTAAGGTAGGGTTAGGTTGGACATTAGGAAAAGGCTCTTCACCCAGAGGGTAGTGGAGCACTGGAAGAGCTCCTCAGGGCAGCAATCACGGTGTCAAGCCTGACAATATTCCAGAAGTCTCTGGACAACACGCCCAGACACACAGACACAGTATGAATGTTGGGTTTGGACTGTGGAGGGACAGGAGTTGAACTCAATAATCCTTGTGGATTCCCTCCAATTCAGGTCATTCTATGATTCTATATTCTGAGCCCTTTTGTTAGCAACTCTTAGTTCTGTCATCAGCCATAGCAGGGAGTTTCCAAAGCTTTGCTGTGGAGCAGAGCACTAATTGCTTTTGCATAGTGAATGGAAAGTATAGAGGAAGTTCAGCTTCTAATTACATAAACCAAATAATGGGTGTTTGAACTAGCTTATTGTACAGCTTTCCCCTCTCGTTACATCTTTGAATGCTTACCTTGTGGAGTTACATTACAGCAGCTTGGTTCGAAGAAGCAGTTTCTAAACACGATTTTGAAAGCTCTTCTAAATGTCTGTGGTGTCATTTTCTGTAGCGTTTTTGAAAATAGAAATATTTTTTCCATGAACAGCTGGGTTTGCCCTTGGTACTTTTCTTTATGTGAAAAGATTTCCTATGCGCTCACAGTACCTGGCTTGCCAACTTTGCCTCTTTGTAAGAGATCAAAAGTGGTTAAAGAGCATCTAGACTTGCTCAAGGTTTTAAATATGCTTTGGTGGTGTCATGTCAGCTGTTCTTTTTAAGTTTTTGTCAACTAAATTAGTCTTTTAAGAAATATAAATGCCTCAAGGAAAATGATGATGCAGCCATATCACTAAGCCATTATTTCTTACCATAACAACATAATACTGGTAATAGAGTGAGCCTTTATATTCAAAACTACTTTATAATACAATTTTTTTGTTACCTTTTAAGTGGATGGGATTTAGTGTCTGCTGTGATTGCAGGGTATAATTATAGTGGATTTAATGTACAATAAAGAAGCATTTTTCATATATTATTTTCACTCACTTTTTTACTGGCATCTGCTTACTTGTTGTCAGTGGGTTGACAATGTGTCATCGGGATTTCAGTCCTGATCTCATGACTTTATTGTTTTCCTCTGGAAAAGGCCTCTGAAAAGTGATGTTTGGACCTGTAACAATCCACTCCTTCCAAGTTGCTTCAAGGGATTATATCCACCTCATCGTGCCTCTTAAGTGCATCTTTCTGGCACTAGGTCAGGTTTCCTTCATATCCAGTTAGTCATGTGTGACACCCTCAGGCTCGTGTTAAGCAATTACCCAGTGGACCAGCAACAATCTGTGTTTTGTGATAGAGCCGGGCTGTAAATGAAGCTCAAATATGGGATTGATAGATGTAGCAGTGCTAGAGGAGTGATTTGCTGAGCTGTTGTTAAGTCTTTGAATGTTTCTGGGTGCTGAGCTGTGAGTTTTACCTTTCCTTTCTGTTCAGGGTGCATGCACACATGGGTAGGTCACGATGACTGATGAAGTCATCAGCCTTTGGGCTTCTGTTATTGTGGCTGTTTCATGTGTGTTTGAGTTTTCCTGCCTGGAATGTACCTCAGTGTCTTTGATGTGACCCACAGCAAGGGAGGTTGTTCCCACAGTGTTAGCAGTGTTGCTCTTCAACCTGTCTCTATAACTGTGCTACTTAGCCGCCTTGAAAATATATCAATAGCACGATAATTTTTTTCAACAAAAGGGTGTTAAATCTTATTTCCATTTTTTTCCTCATTCTGCCTTAGAGTTGGGGTTATACCTTTTTGCTTCGTTTTAGCCCCAACAGCAGGGTGAGGAAATGTGTCTTTGATCAGGTAAGAGCTTGAAAACAAGACACATCTCAGGCCATTTATTCCCTGCCACCAAGGCTCGAAGCACCAGAAACCTTAGAGCTGGCCCCCATGTGTCTGCCTAGTGCTTATGGCTTGTGGCTAGACCACTACCTCAGAGATATGACTGGGAGATAATATTAGCTCTAAACATCTGCATTGCTAATACGGCATTAGCCTTTGGCCAGGGTGACTTGTCTAATAAGTAAATAAAAACACTTAATAATATCCTTACATTATTTCATTGATTTGGGGGGATGTCTACATGGATTTTGGATATTTTGATCAGACCACCTCTCAATGTGATTTTTATCTTCCAATTCCAGGTAATCGAAGACATCGAGTACCTGAAGTTTGACAAGGGGCCATGGCTGGAGCAGGATGACGTTTCTTTTCATCATTTGAGACTTTAGTAAGTAAGGTGTCTTCCAGTAACTGAACATTACTTGGCACCGGATCTCAGGGAAATCATCAAAGACTCGAATTTTTAAAGATGTGTTTATATTTGTCCTCTGACTTGTTTTTCTGTCAGAAGTCAGCGGTGATAGCAAACGTCTGTAATAGAGGTTCTTGACACTGTAATATGGTTGTGGCATTTTGCTGCTGCTAATTGATTAGACGAGAGTCTCCAGACAAATAGATCCCATTGCATTAATGAAACACAAGAACTCTCCGGGCATTTCCTAAGTGCTGTGACCTGTACTTCTTACATTTAAGAATGTGATTTTCTGAGCTCTTCTGTTCCTGGGTGATCACAGAAAAGCATTTCATTTTAAAACAGAGCAGTTATGCCCTTGGCCCGGTGGTTTCTCTGCTGCCCTGGTGACATGACGTCCTTGAGCACTGCTTGTTGAAAGAGGGACCTTGTAGCAAGTTTTGTATGTGGTGCTGTTCAGATTTCCTAGAACTAGTCTGATTTCTTATGTTGTCTAATTGTTAAACCTTTCCAGTGGTCAAGAAGCTGGCTGAACAGAATTAGAGGGGGTGGGAAAGGAATCAAGCAAACTTGAGTGACTGTTCAATAAGTCGTTTTTAACTCCTTTCCCCAACTCCCAGTAAATAATCCTAAGTAGAAACTTGAATCATAATTCAGTGTGAAGTATTAGTTCTGTTCACTCTCTGTAATAACCAGGAGGTTTATAAAGTACAGCAGTTTAAGGGTGGGGTTTTTTTGTGGTCTTCGAATGTTTAAGATCCTTTTTTTTCAGTTGGATGTGTAGAGATCAGATTCAGTAGAAAATTCCATGCTGGAATGGAATCAAATTTGGTTATAATAATTCATTGCAAGTACTCTATGATTATCTGTCCTCCAGCTCCGCTGTGGAGTGCTGCTGGTGGGGCTGCAGGTGTTCCTAGAGCAAGGCTGGCAGGAGAGGTAGCTTTCCAAACTCCAGCAGATGCTAGACTGAACCACTGATGTGTATGTAAGGAAGTGATATCAGACCTTTTATGCCTGTGTTACAGATAAAGCATCAGGAGTGCTACTCTGAAGGCTTGCTGCTGAACAAAATGTTCCTGGATAGCTCCATATACACAATATATTGACACCTGGCAGACTATCAATAGGGATAACCTTGTTCTGAAGTGAAACAGGTTTCCCATAATGTTAAAATTTCATCTTTAGACTGAATGTGCAGGTATGAAGTGCAGAAGGGTTACCGCATTTGTAAAAGAAAATTTAAGAGCTACATTTTTGTCATTAATTCCAGGTTATCTCACAGGTTAATAGAAACACAAGGATTATTTTAAGAATTGAATGTCTACCTCTTAATTTGTCTTTAAAGTGGCAGGCATTGGAGGAGTAAACTAAACTTTTTTTGCAGGCTTCTGATAATCTTTGCTTTTTAGTTTTCTGTGCTGTTACTCTATATGTCTCCCAAAATTAGAGTTAACATTCCTTTTCTACGACCCTTCTGTTCAAGGGCTGAAGGTGGATCACAGAAGACCAATGTCGGGTGGCATCTAAGAGAAATATATCATGATTCAGGTGCCCTTTAAGTACCTGAGAAGAGGTTTCTTCGTGTAGTAGTTAAAGTGTAGCGTATAATGACTTAGAGCCTGCCTAACTGTCAAAGTCTGATTTCCTTTGAAAGAGAAAATGCAGTTAAGTCGCTTATTTTCCTACAGTGTCACACTAGTACAGGCATTAAGAAAGGATTTTTAATTGCAGAGTGTAGGAGGGAGTTAAGGGAAAGCTTACAAATAAATAGCAGCAGTGTGTTAAGAGATGGTATGGAAGTTCTTCACAGCTGTAGAAGGGAATAAATTCAATTAAGGACTGAACTTGTCCTTGAACCCTGAGGGTGAGAGGGACTCCTGTACAAAGCTCTTGTCATTCTAGATGGTGCAAGATTATTTCTTTTGTTTGATTGGGAGGCTGTTAGGGTCTTGCAGTGCAACAAATTGCTAGTTTAAATGTGCTTATGGTTTGGGTTTTGCTGTTTCCTCTTGCCTTCAGAACGGCATTGTCAACATGGTGTTTGTGTTCAGATGGATGGTCAATGTACTTCGTGTCTGCTTTGTATCATCATTTGGTGCTTGGTATTAGGGTGTTGATCAAATGCGTAACATCTGTTCCTGTGCCAATTCTGTGCTCATGTTCAGCTGGATGGGCAATTGTTGGGCAGCCTGGGAAAATCATATTGGTAGCCAAGCAAGTTTGCAGATGACACTAAGCTGGGTGGAAGCGTTGATCCGCTGGAGGGTCGGGAGGCTCTGCAAAGGGATCTGAACNGCCAGTGGCATCTTGTCGTATGAGGAGCGACTGAGAGATCTGGGGTTGTTTATCCTGGAGAAGAGGAGGCTGAGGGGAGACCTCATTGCTGTCTATAACTACCTGAAGGGAGGCTGTGGAGAGGAGGGAGCTGGCCTCTTCTCCCAAGTGACAGGGGACAGGACAAGAGGGAATGACCTCAAGCTCTGCCAGGGGAGGTTCAGGCTCAACATAAGGAAAAAATTAAGCACTGGAACAGGCTGCCCAGGGAGGTGGTTGACTTGACTTCTCTGGAGGTGTTTAAAGGATGGGTGGATGAGGTACTGAGGGGCATGGTTTAGAGATTGGTGGGAATGGTTGGACTAGATGATCCGGTGGGTCTCTTTCAACCTGGTGATTCTGTGATTCATAGAAATGTGGAAGTTTGGACATGGTCTTTTCTTATGTTAACTCCAGAAGAACAGGACAGATGCCAGTCTCCTGTCACATGCTCACTGGTTTGCTCATGTTGTATCCTGCCCACAGGAGGCAGGGAAGCTGAAGCCATCCACAGCAGGGATTTAGGAGTCCTGCCCCAGGTAGTAAGGGTGTGAATAGCAGAGGAATTAATGCCACCTACTCGCTCAGATTCAAACCTGGAATACAATAAGTGGTTGGTGAGAAGCTGGTTTTAAGGAGTGTAATAAAACCTTCTGTTTTCCAGTGGGGTCCACCTGCTCATTTTCAAGTTGCATTCATGCATAAGTGCAGAATTTAATTTGATATGCTTTCATGTTGCTGGCTGTAAGCCTCTTAGGCTAGAAACTGCTTTTAGGTAGGAAGTGTGCTTTTCTAGTACTGCGTATTGTCACTTCAGTTTTTGTGACTATGCCAGCATCAGTTGTTGACAAATCAAAGCTCAGGCTGTGCAAGCAAGTCTTTTTGTTTGATTGACTGGTTTATTTTTTTCCAAACAACCTATTTCCTTATCCTACCTCTCACCTTTAGTGAATATGGTCATAAAACTTTCTAATGTTGATTGTTGTAGACAATCTTGGAACTTTGTTTTATACATAGGTGTTAAAAAGCCAGCCAAGGTACTTAGGTGTCATCAGGTTTCTGCACGTTCCCTGAAGAACATGTGTAGCCTTGCTGTAAGCTGCCTGTAAGGGAAACAGGACTTTGTCCTCTCAAGAGAGGCAGGAAGGTGTCAGTCCCAATTCCTCAGGACCTGCTCGTGCATGTTGTGCTGGACATAATTCCTGAAATAGGTGTCTAATAAGAACTTTCGGAGGAAAAATGAGCTACCCATTGCTGTCACATACTTAAGGGTGTGATTCCTGTGTAGCAGTGGGAGGAGCTCTAGATAATAGGGTTATGGACCTCTGCAGTGAGAGTGAGCTAAATCTCAATGTTCCTACAGTATCAGGACCAGGATAAGCTTTCATGCTTTCAGCTGAATTAGAAATGTCACGTAATCTTATGGGTAAGTAAAGCACACTCTGCGAGGCTGCTTCAAGAAAATAGGCTTAAGTACCAGGAAATAAAAAATAATGATGATTCTGTGCTGTGGGAGAGAGAAAACTAAGGAAATATAAAATGTGCCTTCAGATGCTTCCTGCTGAGCAGTGAATTAGCTCTGGCAAGTGAATGTAGTTTTGTGGTTAAAAATGTTGTGCCAGGTGTCTTTGTGTGGTACCTTTAGGTGGTATTCAAGGCTGTTTCTTAAGGTGCAGAGCTGAAGCTGGAGAAGTTGTCACTGGTAGCATTAGGTTTGCATTTTTTGTTATGTAGTGGTTATGAGCAAAGACATTTTAAGAGTAGCAGGTTTTCCATCTTGGCCATTAACTTAAAATAACTTGTGCCTGAGAATTGTCCTCTACCATTGCCATTCGGCTGAGAATCACGAAAGAACAGATTAACTGCGAATGTGGTGACTTCTGGACTCGATTTTTATGTTGAGTTATACTTCACGTGTGCCCAGACAAGTTTTATCTGTTTTCTCTAAGGTCCTGAGTGTCTACTGCTACTTGACAGAGAGCAGGCTCTCCTTTTTCTGTGTGAAGAACAGATGGAGGTGTTTATCACTAATAATTAATGAATCTTCCACAAACTGTGCTGTTAAGCCTGCGTTCAGCAAGATCTTTAAACATCACCTGCAGGTGGTCTTGTTCAGATCAAACTCCTTATCTTGCTGTCTTGACCACCACTCATCTGCTCTCTGCATGATGAACATGCAGATTGAAGCTCATAGCGTTGGTGCCGATGACGAGTGCAGCTGCAGGATGGATTGTACTTAAGGAATTAAGACCTGGGACCTGAAGAGCTGCTTTCTGCTGGAGTTGGTTTATTTTAATTGTGGGTTAATTAGCAGTGGTATTAGAGCTGATTCCTCTCAGCAGAACCCCAAGAGGACAGACTGAGCAGGTGCACAAGCGCTCTTCATGAAAAAGGTGATTTTCTTGACTGCCAGTGTGCAAAATATACATATACATACATATACACATACATCCCTGTATGGGCCAAGCTGCCAACTACTTTGTGTTCAATAGGAACGGTTGGACTCAATGATCTGGTGGGTCTCTTCCAACCTGGTTCTATGATTCTATATACCATATGTGAAGACAGGTAACATTGCCATTTAGTGGACACGTCTTTGGTGTTTGTCCCCGTTCTGTAAAAGGGAATTCGTCCTTATCTTCTGCCATCTCAGTTTTTACTAGATTATTATATTTCCTCATTAATTTGTCTATAGTAGGATAATTTACAGTGTATGTGTCCAGATGTGTTAGCAGGCTAGTTTACTTGTTGAAACAGTTCAGTGCTGTGATGCGAGGTCTCCAGATTTGTGACTTAGGGGAAAAAAAAATTGCTTAAAGATTATTAGCTTTGATTTGCTCAGGGCATTTGCTTTATTTGTTTAAATGTTTGCAAAGAAATGGGATTCACTGAAAACATTACAATTTGCGAAGTCTGAAGTGTTGAATTTCAAGTTTGGTCACTGGCCACTGCAAATGGATGTATTTTTTCCTGAAGAAGTACAGGTGGCACTGTTGCTCTGTGTATAGCAACCCTGTTGCAGGACGTGCATTTCTAGCAATTTCTCAGACATTTTAAATGTGGGATATTTGAAAGTGCTGGCGCTGTGCAGCAGGGATTTTTAGTGGATTCTGGATTCTGTCACTACAGCTGCTGCAGCAGCCTTCCCCCAGTTCCTGCCAGGCAGAGTACTGGAGGTGCTGCCTGCTTCCAAACCCTGTGGTTGCCTCAGTGTTGATCCATTTAGTATGGGTATTTGGGGAAGAACACCACCTTACTTTAATCCTTGTGAGGGTTCATTTGTGTAAACTAATTGAATAGGAGGCAGTTAAGCGAAGTTGATTATAGCAGGATAGTATGATTCAATAAAACCATTGGTTTTACCTTGCTTATATATGAAAGCAAAAAGCTAAAGCTGCTTTATGGAGTATGCTCCCAGGGATGATAGAGCATCTCCAGGGAGGAAAAATGTGGCAGGGTGAATCGAGAAGTGGGAAGAGTTTGGAGCAGGAATGAGCTAGAGGCAAGGACAGGGGAAGCAAAACCACTGTAACTGCAAGGAAAACTGCTATATATTCATTATAATCAGAAATAACCAAAAACTGTGGAAGTATTATTTAACAGAAAAGCAGTTCTGTAATAGTTGGTAAAACTCAGCACTGATGTTGCTGTGTTTGGGGCAGGATGTGAACTAACTGCTCCTTTTTCTTTTTTCTTTCTTTCCCCTTAGCGTGCAAGAAAAAGATGGAGTGTTGGATCCAACAGCCATCCCTGTCTTCATTCCAGAAATCACAATTGGAGGCACTGAATATGATAAAATCTATTATGAATATCGATCAGTAAGTAATACTGGAGAGGGAACAGTTGTATGATAGATAGGCAATGGTCCCTGACAAAGTGCAAGTGTGTTCACAAGTGTCCTGTGCACAGCCTGAATGTCCATCTCACCCACGGGGTTACCCAGTTGTAAGAGTATGTTTTGGATTTTGCCCAGATCCCTACCTTTTTTGAAGTCTAGCCTCCCCAGAAGAGAAATAATGAAACAAATGGTTTGTTTTGTAAGCTGATTTTCTTTGTTGATCTTTAGATGTGGACTAAAGGATCAGTGGTTTTCATTTGTTTTTGTTTCTCCTGCCCTGATTAGTCTCTGACCTATGGAATCTAAAATAATCCTTTGAGTCAAACAAGAAGATTGGAAACCCATGGCGACTTCTATAAAGACAACCGCTTATAAAACACTGAGGGAGGGGGTAGTTTTTCTGGAGTAGGCTGAGGAGATACGAATGTTACTTTGCTTCTCAAAACTGTTGTTGCTTTAAATAGTGTGTTTCTGTTCGTGGGCTTGCATCCAAAGCCTGTTGTGGCCCAGCGCTCTCTTATACCTCATGCAGGCTCCCACACAATGTTTTAATTAGCTGCTTGCCTTTCTGGTTCTGGAGACAACGGCTTCCAATGGACTTAGCACTTTGCCCTATCGCTTATTGTTATTTAGCTGGCATGGGGTCCTCTCACACCATGTGGTGTTTTCCTAAGGCCCAGGAATTATAAATTCTCATTGGAGAGGTTGTGGAGCAGATGACTGTTAATACTGATAAGCAAACTGAAATTACAGG
Organism: Piaya cayana; assembly: GCA_013389865.1. Lineage (NCBI taxonomy): Eukaryota > Metazoa > Chordata > Aves > Cuculiformes > Coccyzidae > Piaya > Piaya cayana. The sequence goes on along the minus strand of WAAB01012083.1, from coordinate 310,569 downwards.
TGATGTTAGATTTTCAAGTTGGATTGAAATTTTTGCCCCTGTGTGGATTATTTTTTTTTAAGCAGTCACTTAAGATAAAGGCAGGAAGGTCTGTATCAGTTCTAAATCATGATTTTCATAGTCAAAACCATATAGGATACAGTCTCTTGCTGAAATTAAAATATAAGATACAGGTTTGTGGATTTGCTTGGAAACTCTAAACTACCAGTGTTTTCTTCTGGAACGCTCAGTTCAGAAATCCCTGTGAATATTCAAAATAATTTGTTCCTCCTCAGCTAACTATGCAGTAGAGAGACTCCTGGCTTCACACTGTTCTGCCTCGGTTTTTTGAGATAGTCTCTCCAGCTTGTAAAAGGGGCTGAAGATAAAGGTTAAAGCAGTAGAAAGCATCTCTGTACTGCTTGAGATTGTCTAATGGGTTTGAAAACTCCCTGGTCCAAGAAATTGCTATCAGAAATTTGTGCTTCTTGGTATCACATTTTTAAGTCCAAAATTTCAAGCTCAGACTAAGGATTTTTGGAGTTCTTCACTCCAAGAGACGTCTGTGCGTGTGCAGCACATATTTCAGAAAGATCTGCTGCATGACTTGTCGCCAGCATGCAACATCCATCTGTACTGACGGTGCCTTTCTTCCCGGAGATGATAGGGTTTTTTTGGCTGAAATGTCACTTTGCCACGGAGCTGGGAATTACTGAGGCTGCCTGACACACAGCTAGATGTGACCTCAGTGCTGCGTGCTGGGAACCAGGGGTAATACTTCTGAAAAGCCTTTTTTTCTCTAGCTGTACAACAGCACATTCCCCTTTGTGCTGGTGAGGAGCTCACAATGCCCTGGCTCATCAAATACTACCTGGCTTCCAGGAAAAATTGTGACTTGCCTTGCAGATGTAGCAAGGATGCTTAGAAGTAGGAATATGAATACCTGGGAGGGAAAGCGGTGCTCTTAGATTGCTCTGCTTGATGCCAGTTAGTTGACAGCAGAAGCTGAGGACTGTCAGTGCAAAAAAAGCCTTGCCAAATATCACCTCCTTTCTGCAGGCATGCTTTTAGACCCTGATTCAGGAAAGTACGGTGGAAAGTGATGATGTCCTTTGGAATAAGGAGGAGTTGTACCTTTCATGAAGCATAGGCAATACTAGCTATTCTTTCTCTCTTCTGAATGCTTAGGCACTTGTAATCCTTCAGGGATGGGGTGATGGGAGGTCTCTAGGGGTGGTGCACAATGCAAAAGAAGCTGAGTATTCCTGCTTCCCCTAAGCTACTGGAAAGGGAAGCACAAAGCCAGTCCTGCTGGCTGTTTTATGTTCTAAGCATTGGGTTCTTTGTGTTGAAACTTTGAAGACTGTGTTTTTCCCTCCAACTTTGTTTAGCAAATGAAGGTGTGAGTTTCTTTGAAGACAAAGCTTATATTCAGAGGTAACGCAGCATGAGACCAAGCAGTGTTGGCAGAAAAAGCAGATGAACTTCTAGACAGACAAATCCAAGGTTGCTGGGTCTAAGCAGAGGGAGTAGTAAGCCCTTACTTGGCCCGCGTCTGTGCAGGGATGGTTACAGCTATGCTACCACTTCTGCATTTGAAGATGGATAAAGATTTTAGGCTCACATGACTTGTAAGTAAAGGTTTAATTATGGTATAATTACAGAACTTTAACTTTTCCTTGTGGGAAAAATGTGCTTTTAAAGTTCGTATAATGATGTTTACCACAAATACAACAATTTGCATAGGGGATTTTTTCCTCTGCAGTCCTATAACTAGTCATAAAACCTTGGTCATACTAATAGGCAGGGAACTGCTGTGCCTTTCAGTCGCATGCACACAGTTCATGCTGTCTAATAATGGTGGATTTCAGGGATTTGTAAATTCCAGGCAGAAACCAGTTTTTGTTCAAATTATTCATCAGTCAGTAGCAACTGAGAAGGAGGAGGAAACACTCTTCAGAGCCCAAGATTTTAGTACGTGTGCCTTTCCACAAAATAACGAGGTAGCCATGTATAGCTGTATATACTGGGAATATGCTTTTTTGTGTGTATATCCTCTACGTTTCTTTTGTAATCATTCTTTTCACTTGTGAGGAGGTGGCTTTTTGCCTCCTTCTCTTACCAGAAAGTCATCTGGCAGGGTTCAGCCTTTCTGTTCAGGCATTTGTAAACTTCTAAAGATGCTTTTCTGGCAAGGGAAAAGTAACCTTTTAGTTGGGTTCTGTAGATTGGAGATAAGCATGTTCGTTCTTAAGCAACATTATTTTAGGAACTGTCAGACTAGTAAAGACTTGACTACTCTTTCTTTTTTTTTCTTAACAACTGCTGTATCTCTGCTTTCTTCCAACCGCGCACAGTCCCCATGGATAGTGCTCCAAACTCCATGTGCGCCCTGTGAAGCTGGAGCACTTAGACAGATGTGTTTGCAGAGAAGACGAAAACAAATGGTTCTGTTTAATGGAATCAGTGTACTTAAATAATGTACTTATGTACTTCACACTCCCGAATGCTGTTGGCAAGTCCTGCTGAATCTCCTAGGGGTGGTGAAAAAAGGATTCTTTTACGTGTATGCTCTTTTCTGTGTACATAAAAGTGCAGCTGTCTAAGATTTGTAGTCAAGCCATCACCTCTGAAAACAAAGCTGGAGAGCTTTAAAGTAGTCTTTGCTACCCCTGCCTTCACTACAGATCATAGTGGAATGATCAGTGTTTAGTTTGTGTAAATTTTGTGTTTAAAAAGACTAAAAAAAAAGCTGGCTGTATATTACAAGGTGTGCCAGAGCGTTGAGCCCAGTGTTTACTGGTGTTCACTTAGGGTGACAGCAAAATGGTTAAAACCTCATTTCCTTTCTTATGTCACCAGCCCTAGCAGAAAGCATTTGTGCTGGCCCTCTCACCCCAGCCCTGGTTTGTGTAACTCAGCTCCTCTGTTTGTCTGGTGGCTCTCCCCAAAGTCTTTAAACACAAGTCTAAGAAATTGTGAAGGAGAAAAGGACTGTTTTCACTAGTACATGGCCAAAAACCTGTGGCTCACATCTCATTGGATTTTTTTTCCCCTTCTTTCTCTGGAGGGGTAAGATTGGGCAGTGGGATGAGTATCCTACCCTCTGTGTAGTTTGCTGGGATTCTTTAGTTATATGTCCCGGTTTGTATATTAAAGAAAATGACCAAATGCTTGAACACAGCAATTCTTCTTCAGACAAGACAGATCTAGGCACCAAGAAGTTACTTCTTTTTGTACCAAGGCAAATCACATATCAAAATATTGTATCTTTTATTAGCCTAACTTAAACAAATAGAAAAAAGGAAATCAGGGATGCGTTCCTTACCCTTGAAGCAGACAATGTGTGATGAATTCTTTGAAGAATTTATTCCACATGCTTGAACTATTTTCAAAAATGCTTCCTATCCCAGCACAGCCACCAGCTCCAGTGAGTACGTGTGCCTGTGTGTAAGGCGTTCTTAGATCGGTTTTATCTCCCCATGTGAAGTGTCCCTTTGCTCTTGCATTGAAATGGTGAGCCACATGCTTCCTTTCTTTACCTTCTTATTGCTTTTCCCCACTGTGTGTTGGCTGTTTGCTGATCCTTGCACACCTTGCCCTCCGTCCCTTGGCTCTTTTTCTTTATGGTGCTCATTGTCCTCCTTCAAACTATTGAATTATGTGATGTCCTTTTCCATGGTGAGGTGAAGTTTGCACGTGTGTTGTATTCATCATGCGAAGAAACCAGAGGTTCATTTTGCAGTAGTATTGATTCTGCTTTGTCCATCTTTGTCAGTCAATTCTGTATTAAGCACAGAGAAAATGAGGGGCTGAGATTTTTCTGCCTAGCATTTAACTAACCAAGAAAGCAAATAAATATGCCACTGAAAGGTAAGAGAAGGTCATTTTGGTTTTCCCCACCCCTCTCTGTTGGTGGAAGACTGCTTTTGAAATACAAAGGTGCTTGCCATGAGGCAAGCTAGTCATGAGCTTGAGCTAGTTGAAGGCATAGCTACTGCTGCAAGGTGCAGTCCAGCTCCCATAACTGTGTCTTTGCAAAGTGCCTTCAGCTAACCTAGCAGGGTTTTATTTTGTTCCTGGACTAGTCTTAAGCTGGAGAGCCAAACTTGAATGGGTTTCTGGGGTTAGGTGAATACTAGAGCTGCGGAAGGGAAGTGGCAGCAGCCTGTGACTGGCTGCCTTTCCACAAGAGCTGCACCAGCTCACCTGCCTTGTCAAGCTGAGTCTTTGTATCCTGCTCCTCCTCCTCTTCCCTCCTGCCCCAGGACCTGAGAGTGTGAGGCTGCCAGTGCCCTGCAGCTTTGCATGGCAGCAAGTGGGAGAAGAGGCAACACATTGGAGGCGGGTCCCACGCTTTTCCCCCAGTTTTTTCATTACCCTTATTCATAAGGATGCAGTCTTAGGAGGCGTAATCCTCAAGTGCACAGTGTCTGCTGTGCCTCCAGTTACTTGGGTAGTAGCAGGGAGACAGATGTAGCACAGCGAGCAATGGGAAGGTGAGCTTTGCAGCCCAGAAAAAAAGAATATTGTCAGAGCATGTGTTTATAATGTGAAGATTGTAACTAGCCCCAAAGGGAGAGCATTAAGGGAAGATTTTCTCCAGGTTGATGTGACCCAAGCTGTGTTTGAAGTGCAGCCCTGACCCTTCCTGGTGTCTGTGGTTGCAAGGGGCTGAAGGTGGCTGCTGGCAAATGAGGGGGGTTAGAAAGTCCTTTAGCTTTCCCATCTCCTCTGAGAGTGGAGAGCACTACTGTCTTACACACACCTCTTCCATCTAAAGTAACTTCAACTGTAAAAGAACTATTTGAGCTTTCAGGAAGCTGGAGTCACAGGGAGTGTTTGTATCAAAATGGTGCGTGTGGGAACACTGTGTGGTGAGGTCCTCAACATCTTGGCATTTGGCTGCAGATTTTGGGTTACAAGAAAAGATACAGGCTTCTAAAAGAGCCTCTGACCAGTTCTAGCCATACACACAGAGAAAATTACCCTTGTGCGCACATGAAGTACAACTGCTGAAATAAACTTTAGCCAAGCCATGAGTTGCCTTCCTTGATACTCCTGCTTCTGCTGAAGGAGGGAGGTAGGATATGTTTTGTTCTTTATGTTTTGCTTGTTACCATAGTGCCTGTCTTTGATACCATCTTCTGTTTTCTCTCTCTTGCTGTTTTTTTTCTTGGCTGGATGAAATATTCATTTTTTTAGGATCAAGATCTCCCTTCCTAAATTCTTATTTTAATGGAGGTGTTTGACAGCAGTAATTCCAAGCCCTGTCTGCTGTTGAATCCAGGAAGGAATGAACACAGACACACAATAAATTAGGAAAGGCTTAGTGTAAGTTTCTCTTCTGTTTTATCTCTGCAAAAACGTTTTTAGCCTTTTCCAAATGTACAAGATGGTGCCTAGCTAAATGTCAGTAAGAGCAGAAGAATCTGAAGAGTAACTAAACCTAGGAACAACAAAGTTGTTACCGAAGGGTACCTGGAAAGGGGTGGGAATAGGCATGTGATTTCCTTCTCTTCCCACTCTTTCTGCACTCTTGTATCTGCAGAGAGAGTGTGAGAGCAGCCCTTAAACTCTAGAAATGTGTAGCTTTTCTACCCTGCTCCCCTTGAAAAATATCATGGGAAGTTGGCAGGGATATCTGTCCCAGATGGGGTGAAGGAACCTGAGACACTTCGGGACTATCTCAAATCTTGATCTTGGTAGTTGCATCTGTTTTGTTTTAGATGAGAGACCATGCTGTCCCAAGCACTGGGTAGCTGTGTAAATCACAAAGACAGTAGAATCCCACTGACATTAAAATAATCCATTTCCAGCTTGACAGACTAGCTGTATGAAAAACCTCAGTTTTTTAATGTTGGAGCACATTGTTTCTCTCCCAAACCCCTCTTAATCCCATACTTATGTGGGAATGTGATTACAGGGTAGACCTCTATTAAATAAATAAATAAATATTTGCAAACCCCCCCCCCAAAGGAAGATATCTTGGAAGAAAGCTCCTTTGTTAGTGATTAAGTGGTGAAGGGGCTGGAGAACAGGTCTTATGAGTAACTGCTGAGAGAGCTGGGGTTGTTTAGCCTGGAGAAGAGGAGGCTGAGAGGAGACGTCATTGCTCTCTGCAACTACCTGAAAGGAGGTTGTAGAGAGGAGGGTGATGGCCTCTTCTCCCAAGTGACAGGGGACAGGATGAGAGGGAATGGCCTCAAGTTCTGCCAGGGGAGGTTTAGGCTGGACCTTAGGAAAATATTTTTCACAGAAAGGGTCATTGGGCACTGTTAGAGGCTGCCCAGGGAAGTGGTTGAATCACCTTCCCTGGAGGTGCTTAAGGCACAGTTGGACGAGGTGCTGAGGGGAATGGTTTAGTGATTGATAGGAATGGTTGGACTTGATGATCCGATGTGTCTCTTCCAACTTGGTTATTCTATGAAGAGTTGCAGATGAACTGCTCCCACTCCACTTTTCTGCATCTCCTAGGAAACTTTAATTGGAAAAAAACCCCAGCCCTCCAAGGTCAGTTTCATTGTAGTATCTGATATTGAAAATCGTGCTCCAGATCAGTAAAGGGCTTTGGCAAATCGTTTTGAAGGCTGCTTGGATCTATTTCTGGCTTGCCCTGCTTTGCTGTGTGTTCTCAGGGGTAGCATCTCCATGGGTCTTAAACCATGGAATAGTGTCAGTTTGAGGTGCTTAACTGGACTCGTGTGGGGGTGCAGCTTTGGTTCAGATGGCATTAGAATTGGAGAATCCCTAGGTTGGGAAAGACATCTTAGGTCGTCGAGTCCAACCATGCCCGTCTGCCACTAAAACACATTGTTGAGTACATAATCTACCCCTCTTTTAAACACCTCCAGGGATGGTGACTCAGCAACCCCCCTGGGCAGCTGTTCCAGTGCCTGATGACCCTTTCTGTAAAAATTTTTTTCCTGATATCCAGTCTGAACCTCCCCTGGTAAAGCTTGAGTGAATGGGCTTCCTTGTTTCCTGAGAGCGTTTTTGTGTGGAGAAGTGCTTTTGGGCTTTTTAGTCTAGAACTGGTGTTCCTAAGGCCTACTGCCGCCTTGAGAAATGGAAGCATAGGAAAACTATGGAAGAGGCTTTGTGTTTTACCTGTCCTGTTAGAAAAGCAGTCCTACAGTCAGGTTAACACTTTATCCAGCTTGGATATGGTTACTTGGCTTTCCCCTGTGGCAGGCTTGTGCTCTGTGATGGATAACTGGCATTTCTAACGTTTTTGCTGAGATAAACCAGAGTAGGTGTTGTTCTGCCTCTGTGGGGAGCGGTCACTGGGGCAAGCAGGCACTGCACAGAAAACCTGTAACAAAATATTTAGCCAAACTCTGCTTGTTTATTCTTGGCTGTCCTGCAAAAGCAAGGCTAGAGACAGGCATTAGATTGTTTATGGTGTTTGCAGTTCTTCAAACGGCAAGTCAGAAATTCATGTCTACAAATTGGCTTCTGCTTAAGCTCACTGGTGGTGTTTGTTCTTTAAGGCCAAAGTGTTTTTTATTTCAATGCTGTGTCCTCTGTATGGATACTCCTATTTCCAAAAGATTTCTTCTGTCTTGTCTGCCCTTTTTAATGAATGAAAGAAGAGTAGGACAAGATTTGCTGAACAGCTTCAGTTTTAGCTTCAGAATTAGTTTAATCTCAATTCAGTAAAGCTTCGGACTGTTGTTATGAGAGCTAGAATCATAGAATCACAGAATGGTTTGGGCTGGAAGACACCTCAGAGCCCATCCAGTTCCAACCCCCCTGTCAGTTTCCCTGGATCCCTCTGGATCAGGTTGCTCAAAGACCCATCCAGCCCTGCTTCCCTGCTTTGAACACCTCCAGGGATGGGGCAGCCACAGCTTCACTGGACAACCTGGGCCAGTGCTTCACTACTTTCACAGTAAACAATTTCTTCCTAATATTTCATCTCAATCTCCCCTCTTTCAGATTAAAACTATTCTCCCTCATCCTATCTTTGCACTCCCTGATAAAAAGCCCCTTCCCAGCTTTCCTGGAGCCCCTTTCAGTACTGGAAGCTGCTATAAGGTCTCCCTGCAGCCTTCTCTTCTCCAGGCTGAACAACCCCAACTCCCTCAGCGTGTCCTTGTATGGGAGGTGCTCCAGCTCTTGGATCATCTTTGTGGGATTGCAGGAGTTGAACTCTAAACAAACATCTACTTATTCCAGTCCTTTGGAAACTAAACCATGTACACCTTGAATGGGTACTGAGGGGCTGTTAACATCCCCTCCCCATTTTATCTGTTGTCCTGCAACATGGGAATTGAACCTTCCCTGAATACAGCCGCCATGTGGAGCTACACGTTTCTATATTCTCTACAATTTTTGCTGTCCCAACAACAAACATTGATGATAAACTTGTGGAAGTAAGGATTTCTACTGGAAAAAGCAGTAGTCTTTGCTGCCAGCAATGGTGGGAGATGCCATTGTTAGGCTTGTTATAAACAGCCACTAAATGAAAAGGTTTGGATATTGATGAAGGAGCCCATGCTTGCAGAGCAGTAGTTCTGTTTTTAAATGCTCTTTGATCAGCACTGCTCAACACATGCCATTTATAGATCTATTTTAACTGTGAAGCCCAGCCATTAGTAGAAAGCGGTACAAGAATAGAAAATAAAAATACTTCTTTTTGCTCCTGAAAAGCTGGAAGACAAGACACTCTAACCTAGTGGTTGTAGACCTTTTTGGATCATTAAAACTCTCCAGCATTCTACCTGTACATGTCTGGTTTGAAATGATTTTGAGGAGCTATGAAATGCAGCGTATATCACGAACAGCTGGCTGAATCTGTTTGTTGCTACTCTGCAGCCTGTACCACTTTATAGGGCTTTTCATCATGTTTATAGCTTTGACAGACACTTCTGTGGCAGAGTTCTTAATTTAACTGATGAGATGATCTTGTTTTCAACTTTTTTACTGATGCTTTTTTAAAGTTGAGCAGTTTCATTCTTTTGAGCCAGCTCTACCTTTCAGTACAGCTGATTTCATTAGTTTCATACTCTGTGTGGTGGATTTTAGTGCATACTTCTTGAGATAATCCCTACTGCCAGCTTTTAAGTTCTGCACAGTGTAATGCAGCAGACCAGAGCTTGATTCTCCACATTATTCATTTCCACTGAATGGAAAAATCTGTTACTTGGCAGTGACCTTGCAGGAGCTCACGTTTCCCTCCTGCCGCAGGGGCGCGTGTGAGCTGTTGAGCTTGTCTAGTGGGATCGCTGTTCCCGTTTGCTTGGCCAGTGCTGCTTCACTTGCAGGTTCTTGAGGGCAGAGGCTTAATTCTTGTGTGGCAAAGTCTGCGTCTAGATGGCTGCTGTGATAACTATGCTGCTTTTCTTACTTTTCCTGGGAAAGATGATTCAGCTTTGGATCCACTGTGTTCTCTGCCTGTTGGTGCTGGATGGACCTGTTGGTGGCTCCATAGGTCTCTTGGGGAGATGGCAGTGCCAGACTGAAAAGATTTTGAAGGGATTTATTTGAATGTGTTGGCTTCTGCTTTTACTCACTTGGGGAAATGTGTTGTTAATACTTAATCATGCATAATAAGATGCACTAATGTTATCTTTAATGTAGCCATTGAGTCACACCTTTCTTTGTCCTCATTCAAGTGTGATTTGAAGGTAATGTGTGAAGTGTTCTGTGAATGTGCCAGTCACTTGCAAATGATGTGGCCTTGCTGATTTTCATTATAATTCTGACTGGGAAACTTACTCATAGTGCACAAGTCTCATGGGAAATGTGAGTTTCTCTCAAGTACTTGCTTGGTTTCCCATCAAGACCCTCTAAATTTTGTGTCAGCAGTATCCTTCAGCAAGGAGTCCTTCAAGCCATTGGCATCATTTGATGGCACCTGTGTCTTGTACTGGAAGACATGGTGAATCTTCAGTGTCTCTGTTTTCTCTGCCTTCCATTATCTCTCTTCTAGGCTGGGAAGTTTACCTTTTCTGGCTGCATCACTAGTAGCCTCAGGGCTGGCTGCTTGTTCCCATCCCTGCCCTTGTGCCAGCTAAGCAGCTGTGGGGACAACAGGCTGGGAACTTGCAGTGGGTGCAGTTTGGAGCACCACCTCAACTATTTTTTTGTCACCAAAGAAAAGCTACATCCTACCACCTGCCCCACATCCTCAGATCTGCCTCAAAAACTAACCTGGCCAGAAGGAGTGAATGGCTGCTCACTGGTGGAGCTCATGGAGTGATCCAGCATAGCTACAGAGCTGCCTGGCCTGCACAGGAGAGAGATGAGAGGATGGATGCTATAGGACATCATCTTGGCATTGTGCTATTCAATCCATTCAGCCACGCTGTGCAACGTCACGGCCACACCTTTCATTTGGCTGTTTTATTCCATGCTCCTCGTGACACTGAGCAAATGCTTTTTCTGATGGAAGCAGAGACAGAAGACGACAAGAACAGGAATGACTCCTGTCCCAGTGTTTTTCCAAAAGCTCAATAAGTGCTAAGAGGTCACCTGCTCCCTCCTTTCTGGGACAGACCCACCTTGGTCCTAGTTGTGGAACTTTCTTACAGTCACGGCTGTAAAAAGTGAACTTTATAGAACCAGCTCTTGGGAAGACATCTACGTTACTTGTACCTGATGCAGACAGGGTGCAGAACATAAAATTCACATCATTCTGCTTGCTGTGTAATATGGGGTTTGTTTACTGTGCCTTGCTCTTCCCAGTTTTTTTGACTGTTTGGAAAGATTGGCTGTAACATATCCCAAAACTCAAGTACTTCTGCCAAGGCCCACTGTGAATGATGGAATATGGATGAATACTTATTATAAAATTTGCTTTGATGTATTACATATCTTTAACCAAAGGCACATGGGGAATTTGTTTTGGATGATGAATTTGGATTCTGTTGGGACTGATATTGTATCTTTTAAAGAGGGCAGATTTACCCAGAAACAAAACTGTAAACTGCAGTGTTTTCCCAGAGAGCTCCTGTTGCTTTAATAATCTAGTTATCTGGGAATCTCTTGAAGTATCAAAGGGCCAATTATGTGCTGCCTGGAGAGGACCAGGGAGAGCTGGTTTTGTGCTAGAATTAATAGATACAGGCTGGTCACAGCAGGTCTGATGTCCTCTCTAGCTCACCACTGTCAATTTGTGGGGCAGAGATTGTCATCATTTATTTTCATCTTGCATCTCCTCTTTGCTCAGCAGGAGTAACCCTTAACAGGACCGCATGATTCTTCTTCTGATATTTAGAGAAGACGTTAAAGACAATTTGAAACTAAATACTTCAGGAAAAACTGATCAAGGCTTGTAGGGGTTTGTGACAAGGTGGAGTGGGCAATGTCTCACGAAGGAGGTAGAATTCTTTAGTGAGCTTGATGTTTAAGGGAAAGAAGCATTTTGTTTTCTGACTGCATGTGAAAAAAAAACAAATCCCACCTTCCTCAAAACAACAGGCTTCATCCCAGGTTAAATAGCTGATTTTGTGGCCTGGATGTAGATTTCATCAAGACTGGGCCTTGCTTCCCTCTGCAGGGGCAGCTCTCATACAGGATACTCGTACAGGTTTTTAAAAGGGAAAATTGTAGAGATAAGTCAGGGGTCCTGTGTGAAACCAGTGTTTGTGTGGAGATGAGCAGATCATCTGTGCTTAATTCAGATTGGCTAAGGCTGTGAAAGATAACAAAATATCTTTCTATAAATAATAAAAGGAGAACTAGGGAGACTGTACAGTCCCTATTGGACGCAGAAGGAACAACAGTGACAGGGGATGAGGAAAAGGTTAAGGTACTCAATGCCTTCTTTGCCTCAGTCTTTAATTGTAATGACAGTTGTTCTGTCTGTGTACAAACCCAGGAGCTAGAGGAGCAAAACGAGGCTCCATGGTCCAAGAGGAGGTGGTCAGAGCCTTGCTTGCCCAACTAGACACCCACAAGTCTATGGGGTCTGACGGGATTCACCCAAGGGTATTGAGGGAGCCTGGTGGATGTACTGACCAAATCCCTTTCCATCATCTTCCAACAGTCCTGGAAGACTGGGGAAGTTCC
>WAAB01012083.1:267109-297745 GCA_013389865.1 Piaya cayana | reverse complement strand
GGTTGTGTAGAGGAGGGAGCTGGCCACTTCTCCCAAGTGACAGGGGACAGGACAAGAGGGAATGGCCTCAAGCTCCACCAGGGGATATTTAGTCTAGATATTAGGAAAAAAAAATTCACAGAAAAGGTTTTTGGGCACTGTTAGAGGCTTCCGGGGGAGGTGGTTGAATCACCTTCCCTGGAGTTGTTTAAGGCACGAGTGGACAAGGTCCTGAGGGACATGGTTTAGTGTTTGATAGGAATGGTTGGACTTGATGATCCAGTGGGTCTTTTCCAACCTGGTGATTCCATGATTCTATGATTCTATAATTATTTGTACAGGCTGCCAGCGTAGAGCTTATTTTTAAAGGAAAGGTCTTATTATAGCACCTCAGCTTGCCGCAGGCTTTCTCACAAAACTCATTTGTTTTTTCATGGTGGTTTGCTTTTCAATTCTGGAGCTGTATCTAAAGATGAATGCTGTGCTCTGCCTCTCTGTCATTCCTGGAGATAGGAAGAGTGGCTCTGGAGGCAGACTCTGGAGCTACATCTCTGGCATTTCAGACCGGAGTTGATACTTTCTGAAGGGGACTGGTTTTAATACCTGAGGCACAGGGGCTGAAAAGTGTCTACATCTCTTTCCTCCATACGATCACTCAATTCAAAGTAATTGCAAAGCAGCTACTTTAGGCACTGATCCTGTACCCACAGTGTAGTTATCGAGTGGATACAGAGCCTAGTTTATGTTTTTTCAGGCTGCAACTGCGCTAGAAATTGTGTTACTTTTGCAAAGCAAGTTGTGGGGAGATGATTTTGATGACAGTGTTGTTGGTGTGCTTGTGATGAGTCTTCTGTCACATCAGCTTGCTTTCTCTGATCCAGTGCAGCCTGCTTTGCCTGGAGGAGCGCTTTCCTCGCCTGCAGAGAGAGTGTGTGCACTGTGTGAGGGGACTTTGCTATTTTAACTGTACTGGCAGGATTTCTCCTGTAGTCCTGCGTGCTGCATCAGTAATAGCCTAAAATGGCTGCTACTTAAACAGCTTCTTTTTCCCAAATCTGTAAAGCTGAAGGCAGAATGGGTTGGCTGCTGTATTTTTGTGTCTGTGATGCTGCCTTAGTGCTTTTGCAATGTGGCTGCACGTGGCAGCGGGCTGTGAGGGGCAGACTTGGCTTTGTGTCCCAGTGCATGACTGCAGGCTCTCTTCCTCCTGAGCCCTTGTGTGAGGTTTTGCCTGTGGGACTTTGGGGTGACTGGACCCCTGGGAAGGGAGATATGTGTGCTTCAGTCTTCCACATCCTTTCACAAACTCGGAGCTACCAGATCTTCAGCTCTGGGTCTAGACACAACTTGAATTTCCCAAATGCCAAGACTCTGTTTAGGCTACTGCTGTTCACCTCTGTTTACTCTTATCTCTGTGATAGTTTGTGTTTCCTCCCTGGCTGAGGGCACAGACCCTCCAGCTTTCCCACTACATCCAATGTCCACCTTCCAGTTCTCCAGTCCAGCCAGCCTTTCCCCCTGTGATGTGGTTCTTGGCTCACTGGGCTTGAACTACTTCTTTTATCATCTTGTGACCAGTAAAACCAACCCAAGCTCTCGAGGCACTGTCAGAAGGAAAGGTGTCGTGCTGCGGTCCCCAGCCCTCTCCTGTTTCATGTACATCAATGTGCAATGATCTTTATGGAGAGGTGACTGTGCAGCGGCACCGTGCTTCTTTGAGCTCTGGTTTGGGAACCACAGGTACAGAAAGGTTCCTTAGGCTAAACCCACCTAGTCTGAGCTGATTCTATGATTGCCGCTCCTGGCAGTGCTAGGGGATTGTACAGAAGGGTCAGTGCGGTTCAGAGGCAGCATGTGAAGGCTCGGGCCCTGGCATATTGGTAAAATGTGGGAAGGGGGTTCAAGAAACTGATTTTTCCCCATGGGTGGTGATTTCTGGTTTTGCTTATGAAGACAGGCAGACACTGCTTTGCCTTTAATGAAGTTCAGCTCTTGAAGGCTAAATGTGCAATTTCATTTGAATGGTTTAATTTAATGTAGTAATTAACTCAGTATTTCTTGCATGAAATATTTCATGTATTTAATAATGTGTGACTATTTTGGCGTGATATTCGACTGACTCATTCAGTCCCTTTATTCCATGCTATAGTTAGAGGAGTCTTCTCTTACTAAAACTGGGAACAAGGGTGTGTAGGGGAGAAGAGTTGGAGCTTATTCCCAGGTGGAATATACTGTTGTGCTGACTAAATTATTGGCCTAGTTTATATATATCCAATGGCATAGTGGTTTCTGTGGGTCCCCGTTTGGCTGTACATCTCAGTTTTTTTCAAAGGGACTGATTTTTCTGTAAGTTTTAATCATTATGTTTTAAAAAAATATAATTCATGCTGCACTTCTGCAGGTACTATGAGACACCATAACAAATCTAAAAATTTCTGTAAAGAGTGAAAAGAGAATTTTTTCTTATTGACTTTTCTGCTTTCTTCAGCTTCCTGGTCGCAATTTTAGGAAAGGCTACAATGCTGATGTTGGTGACAAGTGGATCTGGCTGAAGTGAGGCCTGTTCCTTCAGGAGCCCTAACTGCGATGGACCACAGAACTTGAGTGAAGAAGAAGCCAAGCTCAGCATGCCTACTCTGCATTGATTGTGTAATGAATAAAATGCTGGTGAAACCACCTGAGAGAAACAGGCTTCTAGAAGGGAAATCAGTTTGTTTTGGTTTGTTCTTCCCTGATGAATTCAGGTTGCTTTGTCTCTGGATGTCGGACTCATTGTGTGATGGCAAAGTTGTCTGGTATTACTGGAGCAGGCTTAAGATCAACGCTGAACTTTCTCTTCATTAAGACTGTGGCACAGTATTATACAGGATTGTTGTTGTTTTGCTGAATCAAGAGAAATTAAACCTGTATCCTCCTGGCTCTCACAATGTTCATTTCTTGCTCTGTTGTGCATGGTGTTTTATTAGGTTCATTAGCAGAGTGCATTTGCTAAAAACCCATGCTTGTGTCATGTTCTCAAGGCCTCTTACTGGACATCAGCATCAAAGCAGGCAAGCATAAAAAAGTTCATTGGAGAAGGAAATAAGTAGTGTTGATCACAGTTGAAACAGCAAAATATCTATGCTTAAAAGTACAAAGTATTCAAGCTGATTGCCAGCTGTTGTACTCATAGCTGCTTCTTTGAATGGGTAGTATAGAACAGTGTGTTTGTTTGGTGTAAAAAACAAACATAATTATTATTTTTGCAAGTCTCTGAAAGTCCAAGTTGGAGTTCTTTTTAAAGAAATGATTCATTTGGTGTTATTTAGACACAGAAATGAGGCACCTTGGCATTGGTTCAAGCAATGCTGCCCAGATTTAGTCTGCAGTAATTCTACATTTCCAGCAAGGGGCTAACTACTTCAATCACAGAGTGAAAGTGCTGCCAGGCATTCCAGTATTCAGGGCAATGCCTTTGAATTAGGCATCCAAGTCTTGCCCATGCCCCTTCCTGGATCAAAACTAGTATGAAAAGACTCCTTTAACAAGATCCTTGGGGGCCTGGATAGATACTGAAATAATGAACAGGGGGATAGAAATGTGGCTTTTCTCACTGATCTCTTGGCTCTTTGTTTCTGTGCTTTACGGCTTTATAGAGCTTCGCTTCTCTGGTTGCAAAAGGACTGACTGCTGATGCAGCTGGTGGCTTCACAATGATGTGTAAGTGCTGGGGTGCAAGGCCAGCTTCTTTCCTTGGATTCATGTGCGATACAGCAGGACTGGTGTAGTCAGTCCCGTGAGGCTGTGCGTTTTTTGAACTGTTGCAAGATCATCATGTGTTTTTTGCCATCCAGAGGCTGGTTATCAGGACTTATGCATGTTGAAGCTCGGCTGTGTGCTTCCTTGTCACATGTCACCCCTGGGAAGGTGCATCTTGGTGCTCTCATGCTTGAGGACCTACCAGCTTGACCCCTTGTTGTCTTCTCCTGTGCAGTGAGATACTGAGCAGTTAGCTTGTCTTTACCTATCCAGAGCACCCTCTCAAAACCAGCAGTAAGTAATGACTGTAGAGATGAAAAGAACACCTGCTGTGGCTTTAGGTTCTCTTTGGAGTAGTCCAGATCTGTTTTTACAGGTGTCCTCCATCTCAGCATTGCTGTGTTCTCCAGGTACTGTAATTCACTTGGCAACGTGAATGCAATCTGATGTTGGATCTTCTGGAATGGCATTTTGTGCTCAATCTAGTGCTGGTGAAGCTGTTGTGTTCAGCTTTGCCATAGTGGGGCACAGTGGGGTGCAAAACATTTCTAAGAGCCTCCTCTGCTGGCTCCAGCAGCCTGGTGAGAGCTGAGCTGAGCTTTGGATATAAAGTAGTCGTACTCCAGACAGGAAAAGCAGTGTTGGCTTGTATGACAAGCAATGTGGTGTGACAAAATGCATGTTGAGCATACTTTTTTATCCTGGTTTTAACTCTGCTTTAAAAGTGAAACTGTTTATAAACTAAATTTGTGAAGGAAATAACTTTCTCTCCCTTGCTGTAGGAAGGAGCGTTAGCTGTGTTTTTCTCTTTCCTCCTTCCCACTCCCAACACCTCAAAAAAACAGCTTTTAGCAAACCAGCTGTAAAAGATTTTGGCTTTTGAAACCTATGCTGTGCCAGTTGGATGAAGTCTCCCATTCTTTATTAGATTGGAAAAGTGAAAATGGCTCAAGTCCTCTCCATGCTTCTGCGTAGGTGCACATGTGATATCATCTGCAGTCTGTCCTCTATTCCGAGTTCCCATTGCCTATGTTAATGCATGGGGAAGTCTGCCTCTTGCCTGTCATGTCTTGAGCTTGATTCCACCTGCTTTACAAAGGGAGATGATGGTGGTTCATTTATATCCTTCAGCTACCTTTTCTGGGCAGACCCACCAGCTTTCCCAGTGCGTGCAGTTGATTAGTCCAGTGGTCCAGTGTCTAATTTCCCTCTTGGGTTCACTTTACAGTTGCACAAGAAGGATGAAAAGGAAGAGGAGGTGGGAATGATGCACTTCAGCTTCTGATGAGGTGGTGAGGATTGCCTCCCAGCCCCAGGAAGCTGTGATTTCACGCCAACACCTGTCCTGCTCTAAAAACTCTGCTTACTGCATTTCAGCTTTGGTCTCTACCATCCCCCTCTGGCCTCACTGGTGGTTGACTGGTGAGTTTTTGTGCTGTCCCACCATCTCCATTAGTAGCTTTCTCATCAGCTGGGTGACAGCTGAAATTGTCTGTGGTCTGGTAAGGTCGATCTCTCTGCTAAAAGTACCTGTGTCAAAGCCTCCTTGTGCTTTGCACTTCAGCTTGGGGTATTAACTCTTCACCTGCTGCTTCCTGCTTTGTGTCCTTCAGCAGTGCCATTTGGGCATCAGGGCTACAGTCATAGAATCATGGAATGGGTTGGGTTGGAAAGGACCTTAAAGCCCATCCAGTTCCAACCCTCTGCCACGAGCAGGGACACTTCCCTCAGGATCAGGTTGCTCAAGGCCCCATCCAGCCTGGCCTTGAACACCTCCAGGATGGGGCAGCCATGACTTCTCTGGGCAACCTGGGCCAATGCTTCGCCACCCACGCAGGAGAGAATTTCTTCCTAATGTCTGATCTAAATCTCCCCTATTTCAGCTTAAAACCATTTCTCTTCCTCTATACTGCCTCATAAAGAGCCCCTTCCAAGCTTTCCTGTAGTCCCCTTCAGTACGGGAATCTTATCTAAGCTCTCCCCAGAACCACCTCTGGACTGAACAAGACCAACTCTCTGTCCTCATTTGGGAGGTGCTCCAGCCCTTGGATCATCTTTATGGCCTCTGGACTCACTCCAAGAGGTCCATGTCCTGCCTGTGCCAAGGACAACAGAACTCAGCACAGGACTCCAGGTTAGGCTTCATGAGAGCAAAGTAGATGGACAGAATCCCCTGCCTCATCCAGGTGGTCACAATTCTTTTGGTATAACCCAAGATATGGCTGGCTCTGGGCTGCAAGCACACATTGCTGGTTCATGTTGAGCTTCTCATCCATGTGTCTGCTCAGGTTTAGTGTCAGCTTGAATTCTTTATGGAGAACCTCAAAAGCCATCTGCTTCAAGGAACTCTTGGAGGGAAGGGAAGCCCAAAGGTTGATGAAGAGGATTGACTCTTCCATGTGTCCCTGGCCATCTGTTGACTTGTATGTGATCTTGGATAAGTTTCTTGGAGGTGCTGGGAGCCCAAAACTGAGCCAAATTGACAGTGTTACTTTCTATAACCCTGCTTTAGCTCGTATGCAAAATGAGTATTTAACAACGCACTGGTTGAAAGATGGGGTAGGCATTCAAAATGGAGTTCTCTGATGCTTCCTTGGTGCTGAAGCAAGGTGGGGTCTAAGTTTTCTTGCCAGAAAGGTGTAGCAGTGTGGTCCTAGCTTGCTCCAGTTTGTGTGTCATGGGTTGGAGATATCTATTATGCTGGAGAAAGGAGCTCATGCTAGAGAGCTTTCCTAAGAAAGGAAAACTATTTCCCACCGTAGTCTGTCAGTGAGAAGCAATTTGCTCTGACCCCTTTAACCCTGATAAGAGGGCAGCATTCTTGACGCTATCGGAACAGCAGCTATGTAATTGCATGAGCCTTGCAGGCAGCAGGGTGGCATGAAACTTGCAGGTTCTGCTACAGCTCCCAGCTTTAAGTCTTTATTTGCCAAATATATATTCACAGTGAGATCAAAACAAGCATGTTGCCTGCCGATGCTGTGTAATTCCTCTGCAGGTGCTGGAGCCCAGCCTAGCTGCTTCTATCTGATGGGACAACTCCTGGCTGTTTGATTCCTGCTGGTGTTCTCCACCCTCCCAAACAAAAACTCCAGGTATAAATGGTACCCAGATCTTGCCTGCCCGAGAAGACTTCATCCTAATTAGCTTAGTGAGTACTAAGCATCTTCAAAGATAGCCAGGCATTGAAATACGTGGCAGCCACTGTGGTTCCCTCTGGGAGAGGCAGACACCACACCTCATTCCTCCACCTGCTCATGGATCAGCAGTTCATGGAGCATGGCCTGGAGACACAATCCCAGACAGTGGTGCATGGAGGATAAAGACTATCTGCCAGTTGGCTTGCAGGCTGCTACACCTCCCAGAGAGCATTCCCAGGCCTCAACTGTGTCTCCCAACAGAAGTCTGAGGCAGAGAAATGTGAGTGTGCAGCCAGAGAAGGAAGGATCACTGGGGAATCTGGCTGGGAGTGGGGTCACAGGCGTGCCAAGTGGTAATGTGTTTCTCCCAGCTGTGCTCTAAAAGTCATGGCAGAGCAAAGGTTTTGGGTTCTGTGGGTTCTTTATCTTGCTGCTTCAGGCATCTTCTTTTCAGTGCTTGTGGGGCTCTGGCAAACTGGGGAACCAGTTTGTGCTGCACTATGGTGCCAGAATAGCACAGTAGTGCTACTGTAGTTTCGTTAAATGGGATGCAAGTGTGCTTAATTAAGCCACTGATATATAGGTTTGCTCTTCTCTGTTTCCATTTCTTACTTACAAGAAGGCTGGTTAAAACAGATTGCTACTTAGTGTGGAAGCTTATTTGCTTTTTGGGACTCAAATTTTTACATTAAAATTTCATGGTAGAGTTTCTGTTTTATAAAAGACATTGATGCATGCAAAAAATTGATGGTAGCAGTGCTAAGATAAAATAGGATGGCCTGTCCAGCCCTGGCATTGCCCATGTTGGCCCCCAGGCTGTGCCCATTTGGTGGTGCCTTTCATCATCTCTGAGTATCTTGGGACCCAAGGCTGATTTTCATCATCCCACAAGAGAAAGAGATGTTCAGAAACTGGTGGGAGCCACCACTGAGGAGGATGAGATTTGCATTGTGACAGAGACTCCATTTGCTGCTTTTGGGTTCTGGTTTCTGCCTGGTTACAGGAGACGCAAGCCTCTGAGGGAGGAACTTGACAAAATCCTTTACTTTGTCTTTGAATGTGGGTAAAATTCAGGCTCCTGCTGTCCTCAGTGGCCAAGACAGGTGTGTGGAGACTGTCTGTCCTGGCTCTGCCTTCCTAGAAGCCCTGGCTACTGCAGAAGCTGTTTCTTCCCAGGATAAAGTCCTGGTTGCAACACTTGGAGCCCCAGCTATTCAACTGGTCTGTTTTTACTTGAGAATTAATGTTGGTGCCCAGGCATGTTTTTGATCATCTGTTCTGAAAGAGCTGCCTGCTGCTGGGGTTGTTGCTGGGAACTGGAGAGAGAGGGGTCTCAACAAGTGGGAGCTTCTTCAGGGTGAAGTGAGGTGTGGGGTTAGTGGAGAACTAGCTGGGTTTTGAGCTTCCGGCTCATGTTGTGTGGTAGGACCCATGGCCAAATGTGTGGCACAGCTTTTATCTTTGCTCCAGCCCTGATTCACTCTGCCTGATCCCTCCATTGTGCAGTGCTCTCTGGGGGGTGAGGTGGGTGAGCCAGGCATCTCTTGCCAGCTGAGATGGTCCTGAAAGTCAGGCTGATGTGGGTAGGTACTGTCCTCTTCAATAAGAATAGGACACCAGAGTCACCACAGACTCTTGAGGGATCTCTCAAATCCTCACTGACTTCTCCCTAGAGTACTTGCTCTGAGTACGAGTGAGAGAGACCACAGCTTGAGAGGAGAGGGCAGATAAGGGACCAAACTGGAAGGAGGTATCAAAGCTGATGCTCTAATTGCTGCTTCCTGACTACAGTATGGATGTGCTGGGTTGAGTTGGTGATACAGACCAACCACCAGTCCTCAGGCAGGAGTAGGGAGAGGAACAGACTCTTCTGGTAGACTGTTCAACTCAAGCGTTGCTGTCAGGTGACTTTGTCCCTAACAGGATCCTTACTGCTTGCAACAGTTGCCCATAAAGGACCGGGAAAGCTCCTTGCACCTTCGGGGCTGATGGATGCCTTGTTGCTGTTCAGCTGGTGGAGAGAAGTGAGGTAGAAGATGGGAGTTTGTCTTATAGGTACAGCTTCTTTACATGTGTTGGCATGCCTGACCCTCTGTGTCAAGAGCAGCTCGCAGCTCCTGTCCAGCTTCAGGCTGCTGCAAGTCCTGGGGATAGCCCTGAGTTTTCCCCGTGCAAAGCAAGGCCAGATTGTGGAGTCCTGGGGCTGCTCCCCTGTAACCTTTGGGTTCCCTCAGGGCCAGAGAGAGCAGGTGAAACACATCTCTGCTGTTGCCAGTGCAGATCTGCGAAGGGGACAGGCAGGGATGTCAGGCTGTGCACCCCCAGGCTCCCTCCCCCAAGGGGTTTGTGCTGTTGAAGTCGAGTTGTGTGGGCTCTTACCAGGAAACGTTTTGTCAGCTCTGTGCTTTGAGACACGGAGGGTTTGCTACATCTCCCAGTGGGGAGCTCAGCGGGAGGGCTGCTTCCCAACCCTGCAGGACACTGGTATTCTTGGGCACGAGGAAGCAGAGGTGAACAAGAGCTTGGAGCCACACAGCAAATCTGGAATTGCAGCAGACAGACCATCAGTCTGTGCCTGTACTTCTGTTGCACAACTGCCCCTTCTTCTCTCCCTAGCAGTGCCGATTGCTGTCCTGTGGACTCAGCACCCGTTGCTAGACTCCCTGCGAGTCTGATTTTCCCTTTGCAGTCTGTCTGCATGTGGCATTTTGGCAAGGACATATTTAACTGGACAACGTATCGGCTCCCTCAAAGAGCTTCATATTAAACATGCTCTGCTGGCAGGAGCTTTTACGAGCTGTGGAGGCAGTGAAGGGAATATGACTTTGATACCAAATAAACCTTTTCCCTGCATGCCTAGATCTGCGTTGTGATACCACTGGGTCGCAAGCGGTTGCCTCACGCTGATGTTTCCTGGCACAGCTCTGAATACACAAACCTGTTCGCATGCTCTTTGATTTGTGCCCCCTGCGCTGTTGTATATTACACTGCTGGGGACGTCCTGATCAGATCTGTGCCAGTGCAGGGGACCTGGGTAAGCAACTCCACCTCTTGCAGAGCCTCTGGTATTCCAGTCTTGCTGGTCTCCAGGAGGATGCACAGGGCTTTCCCAGCACGTCCCATTAGGTGGCAATGCAGCCTGTTCCTCTGTGCAGTACTGGAGGATGATGGCAGTGAACAAGGGGCTTCAGCCTGCCTGGGCTTCAGATGCAGGCTGGAAACTGCTGTGGGGTGTGCTGAGGCAGCCAGGGCTCTGTTGCATGTAGGAAAGGCTCTTAACTCTGAGCTTTTAACTCTGCTTTGGCAGAAAAATCTGGAATTTCCCATCCTCCTGGCTTTGCTGGTGCCCTGTATCGCAGGGCTGTGGTGAGCCTTGTCCAGCCCTGTCACTTCCTTGGGGTTGTCTTTGCAGGTGCTTTAGCCTCCATAAGCTTGGTGTTTCCTGTTGCCTTGTTCCATATTATTTCCAAGGAGGTCAACAGGAGAAATTGCCTGCATAGCATCAGGTCAAGAGGGGCCCAGATCATCTCTGAGCTGAGCTGCAAGCAAGGCAACTCCTGTTTGTCCAGCTGCCCTACAGACTCTGCCCCAGCTGGAGCTTCAGACAGGACAAGGCTCCTGCTCTCTATCCTTCTCAGCAGACTTTCCCAGGCCTGGAGAGGGTGGAGGGAGGCACCTGCACTGCCCTTGGCCAGGGCGCTCAATTTCTTGCTCAAACAGTGGGTGAGTAAAGATCTCATCTAGCCAAGTGCTGCTGGGAATGCCGGACTGTGGCCAGGGGACTTTCCAGGAAAACTGCTTGGACCTGACAGCTGCATTACTCATGGACTGCGTGGAGCATCATCTGTGTAAGTGCCCTGTGCATTGGTGGCAAGGAGGTACCTGAATTTCAAACAGGAGTACAGATGAAAACATGGGGCTGCATTGATCCCCATGAGGAAAGTGCAAGGAACTGGAAGGCTTGTCCTGGGTTGGGGATGCAGTGAATGCTCCAGCCACCATGTGGCTCGAAGGCTGCGCACAGTGGGTGCCCCTGCACAGCCACATGCTCTGGCACTCCTCCTGGGCTCTGGTGGATCCCACATCCCATTACCTGCCTCTCCCTTGTTTAACTAGGACGTTATCTAGAGATTGGAAAGCACCTGGGTCCGGATCTCAAACAGAGCAGCAGTTCAGGGCAGCCTGGCCAAGAGAAGTGAAGCAATATTAAAGTGTGATATTTCATTGCTGTGTAATTAACTTAGCTGCTTTCGAGCTGAAACAAATTACCCTCAAAGACTGTTTTTTTCACCCGGGAGAACTTTGAACTGCGGTACCAGCCCTTTTGTTGTCTGAGAGGGGAGCAGCCCAGCTGGAGCAGGGAGGCTGCTACTTCTGTCTGTGGCCGTAGCTCCATGTGTGGTTTTAGATGTGATAGCATGTCCCAAACCAGCCCCTTCCCACTGAAGCCAGTGGGTACCCAGTCTACAGTGTAAACAAAGACTGATGTTGTTAGCTGTGACTGTAATTAACCCCTAAAAAGGAAAGCCTGAGGCGTGGGAAACTACCACAGCGCCCAAGAAGAGCCTTTGGTTCCACCCTATGTCTCTTCTCTGCTCAGATATCCCCTGATGCCCCTGAGATGTTGGGCTTGCTGGTGGGACGGACTGCGACATCCAGAGGAGTGGTCGCCACATGTGGCCTCTGGGCACCTGCAGTTGCCTCACACGCTTTGAGCGTGTGCTGCTGTCCCCTGCTCTCCCAGGTTACTGTGTGCAAGTTAATTGAGGGCTGACAATCTTCACCCAGCTTTTTGAGAGAGAGGGAATTCATCTGAGCAGCCTTATGTTGCAGTTGTGTGTGTTAGAAGGCAGCTGGCTGGTGCTGGGATTCAGCAAAGACCTGGTGATCTGATCATGTGCAGTAGTCACTGGTGCCCTTTAGAGATCATAGAATCACAAAATGGTTTGGATTGGAAGGGATCTTAACACTCATCCAGTTCCAACCCCCCTGATGTGGGCAGGGACGCCTCTTGCTAAGTCAAGTTGCCCAAAGCCACATCCAACCCAGCCTTGGACACCTCCAGGGATAGGGCAGCCATGACTTCTCTGGGCAACCTGTTCCAGTGCTTCACCACCCTCACCATAAAGAATTTCTTCCTAATGCCTAGTCTAAAGCCGTTAGATGGGGAAAGCGATGGCTTAAAACACAGCTCTGCATGTCCCAGATGGGCCCCTCCTGCTGTAGCAACCTGAACACTGTGGAATATGCTTAGCACTTGTCTGCCTTTACTTTGCATTTGCATCTCGTATCTCTATCCAGCAGAGACTGTGGTGACGGCACAGCCTGATGTCCTGTGCAGCCCAGCCCAGGGCACGCGGCATGGCTCACGGCTCAACCCCTGCCAGATTTCTAGTCCGAGGGGCTGCCTGCGCCCACAGTGTTCAGCCCTGTGCTGTGAGCCTTCCTTGTCTTGGAGGAGCTGCTCTGGAAGAGCAGGAGAATTCCAGAAACCTGTCTGAGATTCCTCAACTAGGGGCAGCTTAATTATTTTGGATAAATTCATGAGGTTATAAAAAACAAATGAAGATGAGTAATGCTCATGCAAAGCCCCTCATTGCTGGTGAGATGCAAGGCAGACATGGTTGAAGCTGGCCTGGGCAGATTAAACTCAGCATCTAGAGGAACTGCAGAGACAGGGAGGACCTCTGACTTGGCCAAAGCAAAAAAAGCTTCCCAGTTATCTGGGCAGTTATCTGGTGTTATCTGGGCATTTATTGTGACCTCCCCCAAGACCGTGAAGGGCTGGGAAGCTCTGGTGGGCATCCCACATCTTTACCACAAGGTGTTGGCAATGACCTCATGGCTTGGTCCCTTTCTTTTCCCTTGGGATCAGAGGTTTGAAGCATGCTCTGTGTCCTCAAGTGAAGGCTGGCTGTCCTCTGGGATATCCCTGGAAGAGGAGGAGGGAAAAGTAGGTCTGGACCTCTTTGCCCACACATATGCCCACCAAGGAGGTGGTCAAAGGAGTTTCAAGATCTACTCTATGACTTTAGGTAAAGATCATAGAATCATAGAATGGTTTGGATTGGAACAAACATTAAAGATCATCCAGTTCCAACCCCCCTCCTCTGGGCAGTGATACCTCCTGCTGGACCAGGCTGCTCAAGGGCCCATCCAACCTCATCTTGGACATCTCCAGGGATGGGGCAGCCACAACTTCCCTGGGCAAGGTGGGGAATACAAGTCCCTGATTTGGATGAGAGGCTGACCTTCTGCCCTAATCCTAGGCAGAGAGCTCAGATCCTGTTGTGGCACCCTGGTCTTGCCTCCTTTTCTGCATGCAGCAGCAGGTGCTTGCTCTGCCGAGGTTTCTGGGGTGGGTTGGTCCCAGGATGAGTCCCCAGCAACCCCGTTTACACGTATCAGTACCAGCTGCAGTGGGTTTCAATGCCTGGATGCACTGTAGGAGGGGTCACCAAGAGCTTGATTCATAGGCAAGAGCAATCTGCTCAGCCTGACTTAAAAGGGGGTGGTGGGGGGGTGGCTTTCATCTCTTGTTTCACTGTTGCCATCAGAGCAATGGTGAGTGCTACAGAAGGGTGCATGAAACAGCAGCATGTGAAAACGTGGGATTGGCTGCATCCCCTGAGTCAAGGTGAGAGGGAGGAGTGGCTGTGTCAGTGCTGTGAACCAGCAGCAGCTTTGCCAAGATGTTTGCTATTGCAGGCATAGCACTGCCATGATGAAGCCTGTAGAATGAGAGGCAATGTCCCCAAGTTGCTCCCATGCAGGTTCAGATTGGACAACAGGAAAAACTCCTTCACTGAAAGGGTTCTCAAGCCCTGGCAGAGGCTACCCAGGGAAGTGGTGGAATCTCCATCCCTGGAGGTGTTTAAAAATTAGGGAGATGAAATGCTTAGTGATGTGGTTTAGTAGTGGACAGGTACAGTCTGGCTTGATGATTGTAGTCTTTTCCAACCTAGTGATTCTCTGGTTCTATTTCATTTTTTTCCTTCCTGATAAGTAACTGTGATTTCAGAAGTGTTTAAGCCACTGGCTAGTGGATTACACGAAAGCACTTCTACAAGTGTGTTTTTCCCAGCTTGTATGGAGAAGTTTGGTGATGAGTTGTACGCAGCCTCTCAGAGAAGCAGAGCAACTCGCTCCTGATGCTTATATTACAAAACAGCGTGGTTGAGGTTTTCCAGAGAAATGCTATGATTTTCCATCTGTGTTTAGAAGCCCTCTTGGTAGCTCTCTGCAATGAAAATTCAACAGGCAGCTCACTGCATTTTGTTTAAATCTCCTCCGCTGAAAGAGTTTTCAAGCCCTGGCAGAGGCTGCCCAGGGAGGTGGTGGAATCTCCATCCCTGGAGATGTTTAAAAGATGGGGAGATGAAGTGCTGAGGGACTTTGATTTAGTAGTGGACAGGTATGGTTGGGCTTGATGATCTCAAAGGTCTTTTCCAACTTAGTGATTCTATGATTCTATGAAGCTGCCCTTCCCAGGGAAGGCATTTGATTTGCAGCCCACTATGCAGCTGCAGAGCCAGCTTGTAACCTTCAGATAGACCAAGTGTAGTAAGTTAATGATTAGATTTATCATAAAACAATCTAATGAGAAACAATATAGCCAAGCACTTTCCATTCAGTGACGCACATCCAAATCTTAATAGGAGCTGACAGCCTGCCCCTGTTACCATGCTGTGGCCAAATAAAATCATCCTGATAGCTCCCTGGAGAAAGCAGCCATGGCTTTAATAGGTCTTCTCAAAACATTTATCTGACCAGTTTCAAAAAAAACAAACCCCAACCTGCAGTGATTCAGAGCTGGTTTGTGTGACCTCCTGTCGCGTTTGCTTCTCCAGCTCCTCCGCAGCACAGGGGAGCTTAGGTAACGCAGCATAAAGAGCCTCCACCTGCCTCGCAACCTGGGACCCCACAACAGTGCTGGCTGCAGGACGGCTTGACCCAGCTTGGGCAGCATCCTCTGTCCACTCCAGGCTGTCCTTTTACATATCCCAAGCCTGCCTCACTGGCACCCAAGGCAACTTTCACTGTACTTTAAGTATTGTCAGAGAAACTGCAGTAACTGGAGGTGTCTGGGTCTCTTATTGGCATATGATTTTTGCAGCTAGTTTTACTGCACTGGCTCTTCCAGGGCCAAGACTCTGCTTTAAACCTTTCCTCCTCCCTCTGCAGTTTAAAAGGGAAAGAACATGTGTTTTATTGCAAGTTCCCAGTGCAAACCTCTGTTGCTCTTGCTGACTGTACTTCTATTAAAAATTCCAGGCATGCCATAGGATCTCAGCAATCATTGCATCTCAAGCAAAAGATTAAACCTTGATATAAAATGTGACTGGGAAGAGAAGAAAAATTGGTCTTTCCAAGCCTGAGTTTTATCCTGACTGATGCTGTGTATTCACATCTTTGCATGATTTCACAGCCTTTCCAGTGCTGGTTTTGATAATCAACCACTTAACTGCTGTAGACTCATTTATTGCACTGCCACTTCAAGACAAACCTGATGGTGCCATTCATAGAATCACAGAACGGTTTGGGTTGGAAGGGATCATCCAGTTCCAACCACCTGCCAGTAGCAGGGACACCTCACAGTGGATCAGGTTGCTCAAAGCCCCATCCAACCTGGCCTTGAAGACCTCCAGGGATGGGGCAGGCATCACTGCTCTGGGCCACCTGGGCCTCACCATCCTCATAGAAAAATGTTTCTTCTTGATATCTTAACTATATCTCGCCTCATTCAGCTTAAAACTGTCCCCTCTTGTCCTATCCCTGTGCTCCCTGATAAAGAGACTCTCCCCAGCTTTCCCATAGCCCCTTTCAGTACTGGAAGCTGCTCTGAGGTCTCCCTGGATCCTTCTCCAGGCTGAACAAACCCAGCTCTTTCAGCTTGTCCTCATATGGGAGGTGCTTCAGCCTTTGGATCATCTCTGTGACCTCTGGACTTGCTCTAACAGATCCATGTCCTTGCTGTGCTGAGGGCTCAAGAACTGAACACAGGACTCCAGGTGAGGTCTCGTGAGAGTGGAGTAGAAAAAGTACCATTAAGCAGCAGACCAGCTTGCTGCAGGATGTCATGAGTGCCAAACATCTACATGGCTTCATCAGGTGAGGGCTGCAGGTGATGTCTAACGTCTAAGGAGAGCAAAGAGGCAGAATGCCCTCCCTTACGGTGATTCCAGAAAGGCTGGGCCATGGGATAGAGCTGCAAATGCCTTTAGAGCCCAGCACCTGGACTGAATTCTGGCTGTGGCTCCTTGCACGGCAGGTGCAGAGATGAAAAGCGAAGATCTTCCTGGAAATGCCACGGTGATTTACGGGGTCAGGCTGGGTGTAAGAAAACCTTCCGTGAGTGGCTGGAAATGGCAAGTCCTGACAGCCATCCTTGTGGTGGGAGTGCTGGTTGCCACTGTCACTAGCAAAGGGTTTTTCTTACTCAGTCAGGGTGGAATCAGCTGGTACTAGGAACCTTAGGGAAAGCTGCAAGACGTTCTGCAGCCTACATCCAGGCTGTACCTAGAACCTGTTCCCAGAAAAGTTGATCTCCCCTTGGGAAGTCTTCTCCATCATGGTTCTTCATGGGCAAAACATCCCCAGTGATTTCTGCTGCTTGCATGTGGTTCACTCATGGGCTTTCCCCATTTGTATGTGGTTTACGTTTTGGTGAGAATAACAGAAATACTGAGGGTCAGCTCATCAGTTGTTTGATCCCCCCAAGTGTCTGCCCTTGGCCACATCATATGACACTGAGTTCTCCGAGGCGAATTGTTTGAAAAGATGCTTTTTTTCCACCACTTCTGCATTTCCTGCCTCTTCGTTTCTGCTGAATGCCCTGTTGTTCCCAGCATGTGAATACAAGCTCTGTCCCTGGGACCAGGATGGCTCCAACTGCTGGGCACCAGAGGACCTCAAAGACGCAATTTCTTGAATGCACTGATTTTCAGAAGAGGCCTCCAAGGCAGGGCAATTACTCTGGCTTTGTGCAAGAACCTTGATCCAGGAGATGGCCCAAGAGGAAGGAGGAGACAGAGGCACAGAGAAGAACCACTTGGAGGGGCAGGGGGAGCCAGCCCTATCGAGAAGAGCTCTGAACCCCTCTTTGTGTTGCTGGACTTGTGTAGCAGTGACCCTGTCCTTCCTCTGCCCTCCTATGAGAGCAAGTGCTGTGAAAGCGCCTGGGAACCAGTGGCAGAGCAGGGGCTGGAGTTGACAAGACTGGAATTAGGCTCATTCCCTCCTCAATCCTTTCCTCTGCAGCCCAAGCTGCCCTATCCCCTTTATTTTTCATTGTGCAGCATCAGTTCTTCCAGTTGGAAGCCCAAATGTTCTTGGGTTATGCTCCTGAGGTCCAGCCATGTTCCCTGGGCATGTGGAGTCACTGGTCCCCGTGCGCCCCAGCAGAAGCCTGTGGCAGGGAAGCATCCTGGGGCAAACAGCCTGCTCCACACCTCTCCTGACCCTGTCTTTGATTAGTTTGGTTTTAGGTGAATTCTGGAACCATAGCATCCCTTCTGCTGCTCCCTGCTGTGGAGATGGCTGCCCTGCCTGAGACAATCCATCCTTCTTACACAGTTTCTCACAGCATTCTGCTTTGGGAACTGTCAGCCTCTGGCCTGGACAGGCACACACTCTCCTGGGTGGAAAACTGGTTGCATGGCTGGGCCCAGAGTGGTGGGAAATGGTGTTAAATCCAGCTGGAGGACAGTGACAAGTGGTCTTCCCCAGGGCTCAGTGCTGGGTCCAACCCTGTTCAATATTTTCATCAATGACCTGGATGAAGGCATTGAGTGTACCCTTAGCNCAGCAGTGTGCCCAGGT
Organism: Piaya cayana; assembly: GCA_013389865.1. Classification (NCBI taxonomy): domain Eukaryota; kingdom Metazoa; phylum Chordata; class Aves; order Cuculiformes; family Coccyzidae; genus Piaya; species Piaya cayana. Next base: position 280,067 of record WAAB01012083.1, on the reverse strand, counting down.
GGCCAAGAAGGCCAATGGCATCTTGGCTTGTATCAGAAGCGGTGTGACCAGCAGGTCCAGGGAGGTTATTCTCCCTCTGTACTCGGCACTGGTGAGACCACTCCTTGAATCCTGTGTTCAGTTCTGGGCCCCTCACCACAAGAAGGATGTTGAGGCTCTGGAGCGTGTCCAGAGAAGAGCAACAAAGCTGGTGAAGGGTCTGGAGAACAGGCCTTATGAGGAACGGCTGAGAGAGCTGGGGTTGTTTATCCTGGAGAAGAGGAGGCTGAGAGGAGACCTCATTGCTCTCTACAACTATCTCAGGGGAGGTTGTGTAGAGGAGGTTACTGGCCTCTTCTCCCAGGTGACGGGACAGGACAAGAGGGAATGGTCTCAAGCTCCACCAGGGAAGATTTAGGCTAGACATCAGGAGGAAGTTTTTCACAGAAAGGGTCATTGGGCACTGTTAGAGGCTGCACAGGAAGTGGTTGATTCACCTTCCCTGGAGGTGTTTAAGGCACGGGTGGATGAGGTGCTGAGGAACATGATTTAGTGTTTGATGGGAATGGTTGGACTCGATGATCCGATGGGTCTCTTCCAACCTGGTGATTCTATTATCAGGAGGAGAGATGCTCCAGCACAGCTGTAAGGAACAAATAAGTGGCAGAGAGGCTAAGGGGCAAGCCAGGCCACCGTGATGGGACCCGTTTCCCCGTGCAGGGGTTGGCAGTGCCACAAAGAAGCAGCGATGCCCCGCCAGCTCAGCTGGGACCTGCCTCACAAGGATAGCATCCTTCATGGTAGTCTGTGGCCGCTTGTGTGTCACCCCCAGATGTGGACACTGGGAAGGGTCTCCTAAGTGTCACTAGAGGTCAGTGCTGCACTGGCTGAACTCCGGAGCTTGCTTCTTACCTGGAGCCATAGTAAGATGAAGAGGAGCAAAGGAAAGAGCCTCGGGAAGCTAAAACCATGCTGCACAGCCCAGATGCAGCTGTTGCACCAGCAGATGCTGTTCCAGAGATATAACTTGGGAGAAGATTCATGCAATGGAGGTACCGAGCAGGGAGGTGATGTTACCGAAAAACTTTGCTGCCTCTGGCCTGTGTCCCTGCCCTGTTGTCCTCTCCTTGTTGATCCAAGACCTCTCCTTGGAGCTCCAAACCCATTGAAACTCACTGCTTTGAATGGAAAGAGTCCAGTGTGCAGGGAGCAGGCAATGTGTCGCACTCCCCTATCAGCATTGGGAACAAATGACTTGGTGCCTGTCACACAGCCGATCTCCCCTTCTTCCTGAAGGAGCTGGGGCAGAGAAACAGCCAAGTGTTCTCCTAAAGTGAGGGGTGGATAATGAGAAGGTAGTTTCTAGTACATCTTGCTGGGTAAATGCTGGCAAACAGTGCTGTGCTCCAAGTGCTGGCAGTCCATGTGTGCCTCAGTTTGCCAAGGAACGTGGTTTTGTTTTGATGTGGTTATCTGCTTGTGAGGGTTTTTTTTGTTTTGAGGGTTTTTTTTTTTTTGGTTTTGTGGGGTTTTTTTCTTAGAAGCATCTGGGTAAAACTCTCTGATGCTTTCGATCTTTGGGGATTTGTTTTGTTTGCTTGATTTTTCTGTTTTATCTCGTAGCTCCCTGACCCTTTTGTAATCACAGTACCTTTTATTCGTGTTGCTGCTGTAGAGGAAAGCTGAACGCAAACTGCTCCTGTGCAGTTCGTGCTGATGCCACAAGGATCCTGCTAAAATAAGCCTGACCAACAGACTTCAGGCACCAGATCTGTGTTGCAGCTGACTTCAGCATCTTCACACCCCTCCCCAAACCAGCGCCCCGTTTCCACATTGGATGACAGACAGTATCTTGGTGAGAAATGGTCAACTCTAAACAACAGATACATGGGGAAGGACTGCACTGTGACATATGATCCACCCCCTGTGTCTGGAGAAGAGTGGATGGAGTGGTCAGAGTTCCCTCCCTGCATCCTATCCCCACATGCTGCTTGCTGTGAGCAAGCTTGTGTGAAAGAACAGAAATTGCTGCCTGGGTTGGAGGTGTTCCTCACCTCCGTGAAAACAAGATGATTTGTTTCTTAATTGCTTGTCCACAGGAGCTGTGAGGCTTCATCTGTATGTGAAGGGAGCTGGGAGTTTTGCTCTGTTTGATCGTGTGCTCTGGTGCCCCAGCTTCAAAGATCTCTTTGGTTTTCCACTCCCTTTTATGTCCCATCTCTTGAAATCACACTTCTGCATGAAGGCACAAACTCTGGACAGCTGAAGGGTTCCAAATGCAATTATTTTGCAGAGTATTTCAGTAAATTAGCAGCTCATCTCTTTTCCAGACAGCGCTTACTTTTCAATTGGCCCCCATCTGTGCAGCCTGCAGTGTGCGTTGGACCTTGTCTTCAGGATGTCAGCTTGAGAGGACAGAGCTGGGCATCCTTAGCTCTGATTCAGAACTGGATGTTACTCTGTCCAGGTTTTTGCCCAGTAAAACAATTATCTGCAATTTCATCTCAATTGGAAATTTCTTCAGTTTGGTTTTCTCAATGTGAAGACAAGGAGTTCCTTCCAGCGAGTTGTCCCTGTGAAATGCGAATGTGAAATACCAGCACCCAGAGCTGCTGCTGAAGAAGAAAAGTTGGCATAAGCATCTGCAGATACTTTTTTTAATAGCCTTTTATTTATTAAGCTACTTTGGAGTCTGATTCACTTGCTTTGTTCAATATTTATTAGTACTTCACCTGCCTTGAACTGGTTGCTGCAAGCACTTTGATAAATGGATTGTCTTTCCTGGAACCACGTCCCAACATCAGCTAATCAGTATCCTCTGCATGGCTGCCAAAGTACCACTCTTGTAAATCAAGGATGGCAAGGAGAAAAACCCTAAGGGCCAGCAGCACAGGGCTTGTTTGGAGGTAGGATGGCAACCAAGCACTGGTCTCCCCATCTCCATGGGGTTCAGTGTTTGGATAAGGGATTGCTCCAATTGTCTGAGGTCTCCATGTAATTCAAGGCTGTCTCCATTGTGATTGTGCACAGTGCTGCTCTGCCTGATCTACTTTATTCATACCAAACAGTAGCATCACCTGTTGACCTGGCTTAGTGACCTGCTGGAGGAGTCAGGCTGTGCTTTTTGCAACTGAATACCAGTACCTGGTAGCAGCTACAAGTTACATACAGAAAAGGTGACTCCCCTGTCTTTGGTAACAGAATCACAGAACGGTTTGGCTTGGAAAGGGCCTTAAGGTTCATCCAGTTCCAACCTTCCTGACAGGGGCAGGGACACCTCCTGCTGGATCAGGTTGCTCAAAGCCCCATCCAACCTGGCCTTGGACACCTCCAGTGATGGGGCAGCCACGACCTCTCTGGATAACCTGTACCAGTGCCTCACCACACCCCCAGGAAAACATTTCTTCCTAATAGCTCATCTAAATCTCCCCTCTTTCAGCCTGAAACTGTTCCCCCNGGGTTTTTTTTTTTTTGGTTTTGTGGGGTTTTTTTCTTAGAAGCATCTGGGTAAAACTCTCTGATGCTTTCGATCTTTGGGGATTTGTTTTGTTTGCTTGATTTTTCTGTTTTATCTCGTAGCTCCCTGACCCTTTTGTAATCACAGTACCTTTTATTCGTGTTGCTGCTGTAGAGGAAAGCTGAACGCAAACTGCTCCTGTGCAGTTCGTGCTGATGCCACAAGGATCCTGCTAAAATAAGCCTGACCAACAGACTTCAGGCACCAGATCTGTGTTGCAGCTGACTTCAGCATCTTCACACCCCTCCCCAAACCAGCGCCCCGTTTCCACATTGGATGACAGACAGTATCTTGGTGAGAAATGGTCAACTCTAAACAACAGATACATGGGGAAGGACTGCACTGTGACATATGATCCACCCCCTGTGTCTGGAGAAGAGTGGATGGAGTGGTCAGAGTTCCCTCCCTGCATCCTATCCCCACATGCTGCTTGCTGTGAGCAAGCTTGTGTGAAAGAACAGAAATTGCTGCCTGGGTTGGAGGTGTTCCTCACCTCCGTGAAAACAAGATGATTTGTTTCTTAATTGCTTGTCCACAGGAGCTGTGAGGCTTCATCTGTATGTGAAGGGAGCTGGGAGTTTTGCTCTGTTTGATCGTGTGCTCTGGTGCCCCAGCTTCAAAGATCTCTTTGGTTTTCCACTCCCTTTTATGTCCCATCTCTTGAAATCACACTTCTGCATGAAGGCACAAACTCTGGACAGCTGAAGGGTTCCAAATGCAATTATTTTGCAGAGTATTTCAGTAAATTAGCAGCTCATCTCTTTTCCAGACAGCGCTTACTTTTCAATTGGCCCCCATCTGTGCAGCCTGCAGTGTGCGTTGGACCTTGTCTTCAGGATGTCAGCTTGAGAGGACAGAGCTGGGCATCCTTAGCTCTGATTCAGAACTGGATGTTACTCTGTCCAGGTTTTTGCCCAGTAAAACAATTATCTGCAATTTCATCTCAATTGGAAATTTCTTCAGTTTGGTTTTCTCAATGTGAAGACAAGGAGTTCCTTCCAGCGAGTTGTCCCTGTGAAATGCGAATGTGAAATACCAGCACCCAGAGCTGCTGCTGAAGAAGAAAAGTTGGCATAAGCATCTGCAGATACTTTTTTTAATAGCCTTTTATTTATTAAGCTACTTTGGAGTCTGATTCACTTGCTTTGTTCAATATTTATTAGTACTTCACCTGCCTTGAACTGGTTGCTGCAAGCACTTTGATAAATGGATTGTCTTTCCTGGAACCACGTCCCAACATCAGCTAATCAGTATCCTCTGCATGGCTGCCAAAGTACCACTCTTGTAAATCAAGGATGGCAAGGAGAAAAACCCTAAGGGCCAGCAGCACAGGGCTTGTTTGGAGGTAGGATGGCAACCAAGCACTGGTCTCCCCATCTCCATGGGGTTCAGTGTTTGGATAAGGGATTGCTCCAATTGTCTGAGGTCTCCATGTAATTCAAGGCTGTCTCCATTGTGATTGTGCACAGTGCTGCTCTGCCTGATCTACTTTATTCATACCAAACAGTAGCATCACCTGTTGACCTGGCTTAGTGACCTGCTGGAGGAGTCAGGCTGTGCTTTTTGCAACTGAATACCAGTACCTGGTAGCAGCTACAAGTTACATACAGAAAAGGTGACTCCCCTGTCTTTGGTAACAGAATCACAGAACGGTTTGGCTTGGAAAGGGCCTTAAGGTTCATCCAGTTCCAACCTTCCTGACAGGGGCAGGGACACCTCCTGCTGGATCAGGTTGCTCAAAGCCCCATCCAACCTGGCCTTGGACACCTCCAGTGATGGGGCAGCCACGACCTCTCTGGATAACCTGTACCAGTGCCTCACCACACCCCCAGGAAAACATTTCTTCCTAATAGCTCATCTAAATCTCCCCTCTTTCAGCCTGAAACTGTTCCCCCTTATCTTGTCCTTGCGGTCCCTGATAAAAAGCTCCTCCCCAGCTTTCCTGTAGCCCTTTTCAGTACTGGAAGCTACTCTAAGATGTCCCTGAATCCTTCTCTTCTCCAGAAGACAACAATCCCAACTCTCTCAGCCTGTCCTGTATGGGAGGTGCTCCAGCCCTCAGATCATCTTCATGACCTCCTCTGGACCCTCTCCAGCAGATCCACGTCCTTCCTGTGCTGAGGATTCCAGGTGAGGCCTCATGAAAGCAGAGTAGAAAAGGTGCCATTAAGCAGCAGACCAGCTTGCTGCAGGCTGTCATGGGTGCCAAACTGCTACGTGGCTTCAGAGAATGACTTGACAGATTTGGGGCAGGAAAATTGAAAAAGGTCTGTGGGAAACTAGAGCGTGGGTTCTAGTCTGGGGGTCCCTGGATTCCTGTAATCCCTCGTGTTGCTAGCACGGGCTGGACTCAGCTGGAAATTGGGTTCACATTACCATTTCAGAGGTTTTCAATCCATCCTGACAGTGAGTAGGTTTGGGCTTTCTGGAAGAGGGTTTACTGCAGCTGAAGCATCACCATCCTCACACTTGCACGTGCTGTGCAGTGAGAGCAGCCATCCCCAGTGCCTTTTCCATACCTCTCCTGCCCTCACTGACTGCAGAAAGGTCCCTCACTCCTGTCCTATCATTCCCTAGGCCTAAAGGACTGAGGTGCGCATGGATTGGGTAGCGATGTCTTTGTAGGAAAGAGCCTGGAAACCTCAGTTAATGATGACCCTGCCATCATTGCTTGGACAGCCTCCCCGGGCTGGGGTCAAGGAGACTTGGGATATTTCACCAGGTGCCTCATGGGTGTGATCACAGCTTCTCCCGTAACATCTCACATGGGCCAACAGTGTCTAATAAATGCTTCTCTTTCCTCAGCTGAGGAGTCAACCACATCTCTCCTCTCACTCTTGCTGCCTGCTTTTCACAAAACAGGCAGGAATCAGGAGTTGTACCTGGCTGCTGAACTTGCTGGAGATGCGTCACTGGGGATGGCATGGGGAGCCACAAAGCAGGTGAGCAGAGCATGACTGCACACCCTCTGCTTTCTCAGAAACACCCAGGCTGGAGCAGAAAGCATAAGCAAAGTGCTGCCCTGGTGTTTTTCAGTCAGAACACAGTGAGGGCTGTGGCTCTGGGCACCCAGAGCAGCACCTTCTCTTTCACCCAGAGCCAAGCTGTGCTCTGTTAGCATACCACCCAGCCCTGGCCGCTGCAACTGGCCTCTATGGCTCTTCATTTTCTGTCCTCATATTTTCTCTGCTGCCTGGCAATGCGAGATGGGTGCTGGGCTTTGCTTGGCCCTCCCTGGCAGTCCCAGCTGTCCTCCTCTCCTTGCGAGGCATCTTTCCTCTTCCCTCCTCTCTAAGCATTAACTGATGAACAATCCCCAGGGAGGTGTTTGAGCAGCGTTCTCCATGCTGAGTTTTTTCCTGTGGCTCACGATGCATTCAGGCTGCAGCAGCTGTCCCCATATGCCTGCTGAAGGAGCCTCCTTAACCATCTTCTTAGGGCAGTGAGATGGGTACCACTGCCTCCCTCCCTGTGTGTCAACCCTCTCTGGAATTGGCATCACTGGCACTACCAGGCTGTCCTGGGGACCAGACATCGTCCCATGGATCTGAACCTCTCAATAGGGTGAAAATAATTTAGCAGCTCATCAGCTAGAACCATAGAATCATAGAATCACCAGGTTGGAAAAGACCCACAGGATCATTGAGTCCAACCATGCCTATCAAACACTAAACCATGTCCCTCAGCACCTCGTCCACCTGTCCCTTAAACACCTCCAGGGAAGGTGAATCAACCACTTCCCTGGGCAGCCTCTAACAGTGTCCAAAGAACCTTTCTCTGAAAATTTTTTTCCTAATGTCGAGCCTGAAACTCCCTTAGTGGAGCTTGAGGCCATTCCCTCTTGTCCTGTCCCTTGTCACTTCGGAGAAGAGGCCATTATGGTCCTCTCTACAACCTCCCCTCAGGTAGTTGTAGAGAGCAATGAGGTCTTCCCTCGGCATCCTCTTCTCAAGGCTAAACTACCTCAGCTCTCTAAACCCTAGCTCTCTAGCTAACAGCTTGGGATGTAGATGATTAGTTGCTTTCCTGTCTTCTTCATTCGGAGATGGGTAAGGGGGAAATGTGATATTCCCTGAAAATGCCTGTGTGGAGTAGGGAGGGAGAGGTGGCATTTTTGAAAAGTCAGTTTGGGGATGAATCTATATTTAATGTCTAGACGTTGCTATGGAGAAGCTGGATGGAGGCCATCAGGAAATAGCACCTGAGTGAGAAGAGACCGTGGCCACAGGGAGATGTTCCTGTGAGGGTCCCTGCTCACCCAGGTGGTTTGTGCTGGCACCTGAGGTGGGCTGGGCCCCCCACGGCAGCAGTGCCCATGCAGGTACCACACAGCGAGTGTCATCTTCCCTGTTGCCCCTCCAGAGAGGAGGGTTGTGGGTGGGGGGCTGAGCAGAGAGTATGGGCAGGCAGAGGATGAGGAGCACTGATGAGGAGCTGTACCCATGGCTGTCCCCTCTGTACTGTGAGCTTCTCTTTAAAAAAAAATATATAATCTCTGTCACTTAACAAAAATGTTTCAGGCCTTTTGGGTTTTTCCCTGTGATTAAGTCTAATGAGAAGAGACAGCAAAGGATTTCTTGGTATCTGCTTGCTGATTTCAGCTGTACCTCTGTTGTGACAGAAGATATAATGCTGTTATTCCCGTGCAAGGACTTGAGGCAATGTGACCACAGCCTTGATGGCAGAGCAGCCTTGCGGCCGGGCAGCCTGATCCATTTCCAGCTGCCTTGCGGGGCAGGCTGAGCTGCCATGGCCTGCAGAATACCGAGTGGGGGGGAAAATAATGTGGCAGAAGAAATCAGGATGGAGGAAAATCTTATGTGAACCTTGACAGCATCACCATGGTAACAGGGACCTGTCAGCCAGTGCTGCGGGCTGGCACCACGGGCAGCATGCATGCTCTTATCTGGGCTACACAGAACTGGTGGGACAGAAAGGTTGCGATTTCCCTTGGGGATGCCGGCAGCAGCCTTGGGAAGATACTCTGAGAGGTGATGGCAGGGTAGAGAGGCAGCTCTGGGAAGCGGCGGTCCCATGGGCAGTCTGGCCTCCCCTCCTGCCTCTCTTTGCATCCTCGCTGCTGCACTCACGAGGAGCCAAAGCCTCGGCCACAGCCCCGATGCTGCTTCCAGAGCAGCCTTGATGTGCAGCCGCCTTTACCCAGCTATCGCCTGACCGCGAAGGCCACAATTAGCAGGGTTAGTCATGCTGGTGGGAAGCAGTGATTCCTCCTTGTGAGAAAACACCAAAGCTTGGGCTATACTTTAATTCTCCTAAGGAGTGAAACCCAGACTTTCACACGTTGCTCATCAAACCAAAAGAATCTGCTGGCCCGCAGCACCCGCTGGGCAAGCACCCGTGACTTTCACCCTGGAAGGACCTGTTGGCATCCCTGGCCAAAGCGCCTCCGGATCATCCTGATCCCCTTCCCCAGCCACCTGCCTGCCAGGTTTACTTGAAGTCAGAGGAGACCCTGTCCCATAGGGGTCACACAGCACGGTGGTTCTTGCTCTGCTGGTGTTTGTGGCCAGATTTCAGCTCTGAATGCAGCTCGGGGGGGGGGAGCTTCAGCTTGCTCTACCTTCCTGGAGGCCAAATTGCTCTGTGTTGTGGGACAGACAGCATGAATCCGGTCCCTTGAGGCTGTGCTGTTGGGATGGGAAGAGGTTTGGCTGGAGGTATCTCCAGGGATGGGGCTGATGCAGGCAGCAGAGCTGGCTGGGAACAACCTCGCTGCAGCCTGTGGGCTGGGGAGCAAGGCTGCATGCAGTAATTGATTTAACGTTGCTGTGCTGTAATTACTGGCAGCACATTTGCCCCCAGCCACTGCCGTACTCTAGAGGGAGAAAGCGCCCTTCCAGCCTCTGCCTTGCATGCCTGGGGGTGGGGGTTGCTTGCTTTACAGCCATGTGAGAGGCAGTGTAGGAAAGACTAAGTAAAAATAAACTGGAGTAAAAATAGACCCACGTGTACCTGCTTTCTATGGGAAATGCGGGGAATTTTGACATTAAGCAAAAAATGAGAGTGAAGTTGACCCTCCCAGCTCTCTCTCTGAAAACCAGCACCCATCTGTGGGTGGGGAGAAGCACTTTGGTCTGGAGCAGCCCCTGAAGGCAAACAGAAGTGGGCAACATCAGCTGAAGTGAGCATTGCACTTGGGGAGCTGTGCCAGACAGAACATCTGGGCTGATGTTGATGGCACAGGGACTGCTGTAGAAAGCCCGTCTGCCTGCCCCTGCTGCTGGGGTGCCTGGTCCTGGCATTGGCTGCACTGCTGCTTCTGTTAAGGGGCTGAGAAGCTGCACCTCAAATACTGTGTGCAGTTTTGGCCCCCTCACTACAAGAAGGATGCTGAAGCCTTGGAGTATGTCCAGAGAAGGGAATCTTGACTGGTTGAAGGGTCTGGAGCACAGGGCTTGTGGGGAGCTGCTGAGCGAACTGGGGCTGTTCAACCCAGAGAAGAGGAGGCTGAGGAGAGACCTCATCACACTCTACAATTACCTGAAAGGAGGGTGTAGTGAGGTGGTTGTTTCTCATCTCCCAAGTAACAAGTGATAGGATGAGAGAAAATGGCCTCAGGTTGTGCCAGGGGAGGTTTAAATTGGATATTAGGAAAAACTCCTTTACTGCAAGAGTGGTAAAGCACTGGCAGAGGCTGCCTAGGGATGCGGTGTAGTCAGCATTTCTGGAGACGTTCAAAAAATGTGTAGATGTGGCACGTTGGGACATGGTTTAGTAGGCATGGTGGTGCTGGGCTGATGGTTGGACTTGATGATCTTAGAGATCTTTTCCAATCTTAACAATTGATTCTATGATTCCATAAGTTCCAGTGAGAGCAGTGTCAGTCACCCCCTGCATAGCTTCTGGTCCCTGGTGCATCTGAGAGTCTGCCCACCATCATGACCATGGTGAAAGGCAGCTCATGGGCCCAGCCTGGGGTGCAATTTGCTCAAGCCCTGCTGTAGCTCCAGACAGCTGCAGGCTGAGCTTTGAAATCCAGCAAATGCTTCTCTGCCCTGAATACAGATGGAGTTATTGCTTACTCAGAAAGGGCAAGGTGGAAAAAAACTGCTATTAAGCTAAAAATCTGGGATGTTTTCTTGGGAGTTTCCCATAGGAAGATGCCCAGTCTGGATTAAAGATGTCATAGGGCAGAGACTCCATCTCAGCCTTTGCTAATTCACGAAGTATGTAAATGCACCTCTCCCCTCTGCGTTGTTTCTTCCCTCTTTTGCATTTTTTCCTTAGCTGTTGTAACCTTCCTCTCTGCCCAGCTAAGCTGTCTTGTGCTTGAGCAATGCCTCTGGGCTGACCTAACTTTTCTTGTACGCAAAAAGGAAACATAAGGATTCATCTTTAATTGCACCAATGGGAAAAGAAAAGGTTAATGGCATTGTAATCACAGTGGAGCCCCACCTAGATGTGTGCGTGGTCCTGGTGCATGGGGAGGTCCAGACGTCAGAGGCTGGGCTGTGTGAGTCTATTGGAGCTGACAGTTGGGGCTGTGACCGCTGCGCAAGGCTCGTCTCTGTGTACCAACACCTGTAAAGCATTAAAAAATCCAGGCAGAGTTCCTGCCTGAGATCTGACCAGGTTATTTGTGCCAGGACTGCTGGTTTGCATTTTGCTTTTCCTTATGTTGTTTCCTTAGGTATTTTTATGATGCAGCAATCCTCACGGATTCAGCTGGGCTGGACAGTGAGTTGTGGGGATACCCTGAGTGTCCTGAATCACAGGCTTTCTTGACATCAGCTGTGGGGGAGCTCCTCTTGCGCTTGGTATGATGCAGATGCCTCCAACTTCCTCACAGGTACTTGGGGCCCATTGCAAGCCAGTTTGGTGAAAATCAGTAAATTGTGTTGAAGCTAGGGGAGAAGCACTGGCCTCAACGTGCCATACAGTGTAAGATCAAAAATATAGAAAGCAAAGATTCGCTGGGGAAGCAGTGTTTCAACCTGGGGAGTGACGCCTTAGGTCGCCAGATACAGCCCTAGGCATGGAAAAAGGGGTTTACTGGGGGTAAGGGTGGATTTAGCTGATTAAACACAGTGAGAACATACCCAGACTCAGAAGAGCAGCAGCTGTGTCTTGTCCTGGCTTTTGCCTCAAGCAGTCTGTCCATGGAAGGAGCCTCATGTACGGCATGGACTTTGGCTCCTGAGAAGGACTGTCCTCCTGTTTCCTCTCTGCAGTAGCTCTTGAGCAGACCTCTGTAAAGTGCTGAGAGTGGCAGCAGCTCCTTGGGGCCAGCAACCCCCAAAGCAAATGTGAACAGTGAATGACATCTTGCAACAAGACAACCTCCTCAAGTGCCCAGGACCCCCCTTCCTCTCCTTCCTGCAAATCCCTGGGGTACAGAGCAAGGCCGAGTGTCACGGTGCTCAAGTTTAACAAGAGCTCCTTGAGCTGAGGTTTTTAAGGCCCTTTTGATATGCTGGTTCCCACAGGAGCAGATGCCATCTGGCTTGTTTTAGGGCAGAATAACCCTTGGGCGACAGCATTTTGATGTGCTGTTATGGGGGCTCAGTAAATCAATTCCAGCCAGAGATGGAGACTCCCAGGCACCCGTGGTGAGAACTGAGAGGGCAGAAGTGTGTATGGGCAAATGTGTGCAAGAGCAGCTGTCCTGTAATTGGAGGTGGGAAGGAGGGACAGATTGACAGCAGGTGAGTGCAGAGTATGGTCCTGGCTTTGTGCATGGGCAAAGCTGCCTCCTGGGAAGGGCAGCAATCTCTTCTTGTTCTCTGGGTATCAAATGAAATGGACTTTTCTCTACCACCTTCTTGTTCTTTGGAGGGCAGGGGTCAAGGTTTCAATCTGAACCTTTGCATCTATTCTGTAAAATTCTCCAACATCTGTTGCACAAAACAAAGCTAAAAGATTGGCCAAGACTCCTCCATCCATTTGACTAGGGAGACCATACAGTCCCTATTGGACACAGAAGGAAAAACTGTGACAGGGGATGAGGAAAAGGCTGATGTACTTAATGCCTTCTTTGCCTCAGTCTTTAATTGTAAAGAAACTTGTTCCGTCTGTGTACAAACCCTGGAGCTAGAGGAGCAAAACAAGGCTCCCATGGTCCAAGAGGAGGTGGTCAGAGCCTTGCTTGCCCAGCTAGACACCCACAAGTCTATGGGGCCTGACGGGATTCACCCAAGGGTATTGAGGTAGCTGGCGGATGTACTGGCCAAACCCCTTTCCATCATCTTATCATTGAATCATAGAATCATAGAATCACCACGTTGGAAGAGACCCACCGGATCATCGAGTCCAACCGTTCCTATCAAACACTAAACCATGTCCCTCAGAACCTCATCAACCAATCCCTTAAACACCTCCAGGGAAGGTGAATCAACCACCTCCCTGGGCAGCCTCTAACAGTGCCCAATGACCCTTTCTGTGAAAAACTTCATAGAATCATAGAATCATAGAATCACCAGGTTGGAAGAGACCCACTGGATC
>WAAB01012083.1:213791-251521 GCA_013389865.1 Piaya cayana | reverse complement strand
GCTTTGGGTTGGAAGGGACCTTAAAGATTATCTAATTCCAATCTCCCTGCCATGGGCAGGGACACCTCCTGCTGGATCAGGCTGCTCAAGGCCCCATCCAACCTGGCCTTGAACACCTCCAGGGATGGGGCAGCCACAGCTTCCCTGGGTGACCTGAACCAGAGCCTCACCACCCTCATTGTGAATAATTTCCTCCTCATATCTAGTCTAAATCTGCTCCTCTTCAATTTTTAGCCATCATCTAGAGTTCAGGGCTTGGGTAGGGTTTGTGTTCCTATTGACAGCACCTTATTCTGAAGACTACTGAGAAGAGTTCAATTTAAAATGCAATAGTGATGTTTGGCTCCAAGTAAGAGACTGACCATTCTGGTGGAAGGATTAGTCTGTTGATATTTTGCTTTAGCAGGGGAGATTTCCATAATGCTATCCAGCTGAGCCTGCTCATACCAAAATATTGGCATGTTGCTCTTCAGGCTATGAACTTCCAGGAATTTGTAGGTGGAAATCTGACTTGCTTGCATTATCAGAGTCTGATGATGTTGTTGGTGAATACAGAGTGCGCTGCTCAAGCTGTTCTCCGCTAGCACGGGAACCTCAACTTTAATAACAGCTTTGGAGTCAACTGGAGAGCAGCTATTGTTCTTGGGGCTTTCTCATGCATATATTACTTCAAGGTTTCCCCCTCCTTTCAGCTTAAGTACTTGGGGATAGAGGAACAAGGAAAGCAGACTGCCAGTGCTTAATGTGTATTTCTTGGAGAAAATGTATTAGTTTATTTTGTTTAAACCAGCTTATTGCAAATGAAGAGCAGCTGTGGGTTTTGCGATGATTTTTTTTTTTTTGAAACATGGGGTCATCTTCCTATGGTTTCATAGCATGCTTGCTATAGAAAAAAAATCTAATATTAAATAATATCAAAATAGTTAGACTCAGCCATCTTTTTCACTTCCTGATCTATTAAAGCCTATTCAGTAAGCAGCTTGTTGAGAAGGAATGTGGGATTTCCTCAGGGCTCACTTTTGCCCTTCCCTCCTGAGGTCGGACATAAGGCAGCCCACAATTCCATGCATCACATGGGATTTAGGTATCCAAGTCCTAGCTCTAAATATGGTCTCCTAGTCTATCTCTAGAGATGTTCAGTTTTCCCAGAGTCTTATGCACTCTACAACAAGGCTCTGGGTTACATTGAGGGGTCCTGAATGTCTGATCTGGGCATCCCTAAGTATCTTCTTTGATGAACCTGGCCAGAGAGGAGTTTGGGGAGTTATGTAGTAGTGCTGTTGTTCAGGTTTGTGCACTCTTCTCCCTGAGAGAAGATGGCAAGTTTGTTGCTTTTCGGATCATAGCACCCTAAGTGAGTATGCTGTACAGTTTTGATATAAGGCCAGGGAAAGAGCAGAATTCAAGGGAGAATGAAAAATAAATAATATTCCAGCTCTTTGGAGAGTGGTTGGCAGGAAGGATTTTTGCTTGGATTTACTGGAGGTATTCATCAAGTAGAAGATATCATTGCGACTTGGGATAGATGGCAGCAAGTATCAATTTTATAGCACATAGTTTTTGAACAGGCTGCCCAGGGAAGTGGTGGAGTCACATTCCCTGGAGGTATTTAGAAGATGGGTGGATGAGGTGCTCAGGGACATAGTTTAGTGATTGATGGGAATGGTTGGACTTGATGATCCAGTGGGTCCTTTCCAACCTGGTTATTCTATTATTCTATGATTCTATGAAGTGATTGCTAGTGCCCTTTTAGGAAGAAGATGTCCTGGTGATTCATTTATGAGAGCTCTCTCAATTAGTTCTCAGAAAATGGAGTACTGGTTGCTTACTGATGCTGGGTAAATGCTGTGATGGCCTGTGGTACCTCCTCAGTGTGGGTGAGATGCTGACTGCCTAGTTGCATACACTCAGCTGTATGCAACTCTCAGCTGAGAGCTCAAACCCTTCGGCACGGCTCTTTATTGCTGGGAGAGTGGCAGAGTTCCCTGTGTCTGTGTGTGCTGGTCTCCTTACTGGGTTTTAGCATAGCTCTGTTGCATGGTGGCCGCAGACACCCCAAAACAAAGGAACAGACCCTGAGTATTTTGAGGGAGGAACATAATCAGCCAATCTGGCATAGCGCTTTTCTAAGCCTGGCAAATCAACCCTGACAAACATAAACAGCTCTTCAGGGTGAAATGTTGCTTTTCAGCTTCAGAAATCTGCTGGCCGAGCTCTCTGCCAAAGCATGGCATGAATGAAGTGCCCTGTATTTTCCTGATCTCCTGTTCCACCCGTCTTCTGCAAAAGGGAGATAACCTCTAGGTCTGCGGGGCCAGCCCATGGTCTGCCAGCTCGGGAGCCTCGGTGGTCGATGTGCTCTGCAGGCACAGCCACCCTGAGCACAAGAGTTGTGGCAGCCCTCCCTCGGCCACGCAGCACATCTCAAAGTTCTTTCAGTAAGCAGATCCAAGGGGAGTTGAAGCCATGGCCCATGGTGATATCAGCAAAGCCTTGACGGAGCTCTAGACTCATCTCCAGATGCCTCCTGCAAGGAACCTCTATGGTCTTGTACAAGATCTGCTGGGGAAATGGGGAAATTTTCTTCCTGGGGTTAATAGCCCCCTTCACGACTGCTCTGCCACCACCAGCTTGGCTATGTACGCCCAGGCTCTCAGCCCTGAAGTTCGGGAATGCCTCCTTCTAACTTTTGTCCTCCCACGCTACTCTGATTCCAAGAAACAATGCCCTAAATCTGCTCGCAATGACAGCTTGCTGATTCCTCCGGCATGGCTTGTTAAAAGATCTGAATCTACTAATAGGAACTGGCCTGATAAAAGTGACTTTTTTTACCTCCCCACTTAGCAGCTATGTGCAGCCCGGGGAATCTAGAAATTAAATTGGCTTTTTTTCAAGCCTCTTCCATGCAACAGAAATGGGACCCCTGCAGTGCAGTGCAGTGTTTCCAATTATATTTTGGGGCATGTTGCTAATTTTTGGCAGACAGAGAGAAACAGGCCAGGCAAATAGCAGGTGGCAGGCTGTTTTCATATTTTACCAGGAGCATGGGGGAAGGGAGAGGGGAGAAGGATCTGAGCTCTCTGCCAAGAAATGTGACCTCGCGCTAGTGTGAGCAGAACAGTTTTGGCACCTGCCTGAGGATGGAGGGCTGGGAGGGGATGGCTGGGCCCGTTTGCATCCCCTCCTGCTGGGAACGCAAATGCATGCAAGCAGGACTAAAATAAACATGCCTGGGCAACGGCAGCAGCCAGTTCTGGAGTTGGGCACCTCTTGGTCATGCATTGCTCCACCAAGACTAATCAGCATCACAGCGTGGACTTAGGCTGCTGATGTCATCTCCACCTCTCTGCTGCTACATGTTGCTCTCCTCTGCCTTCACCACAGAGTCAGGAAAAAAAAAATTGGCTTTTGTTCATTCATTTATTCATAACACAGCTAATGGATTCAAGATGGCACTGTCTCCAGAGGGCCTGGATGATTTTTCAAAGCTATTACACAATCTGCATGTCTCTGCATGCATATGTGGAGTGAGGGTATTAATAACCAGAAGCTGGTACCCAGGACCTGTGCGTACTCCAATGTGTCTTCTGCACTCAGGACAGTGGCATGGAAACATGAATTTTTAGGGGTCAGAAATGTTGCTGTGTTAGAAAAGAGCAGTCAGAGCTGGTCTGTGTTCCCATGGGCCAGGAGCAGAGCGACTGCCTGGCCCCAGCAATATGCCAGCCCAAGGAGGAAAAGCACCAAACTCAGCATGGGAGTTCCAAAATGCTAAATTTAGAAAATAAATCCAAAACCCAAATTTTGAAAACCATGAATGAGGGTTCCAAGGTGTCTTTATTCCAGGTCAGTTTTCTTGGGCTGGGTGTACATTGAAGCTTGAGGGTATGAATTTTGTTACAATTGCTGGATTTCATTGTACAGCAGTTAATTCACTGGAGAAAACCAGAAGTTTCTCCTTCTGAAAAGGCTGAAACAAGAGATTAGAGGTGGAAAAGGTTTTCCTGTAGAGGAAAAACTTGGGTGAAGTGGGTGTGATGTTGCCAAATACTTTGTTTTGTTGGAATTGCATATTTTACAGGGGACTGGACATACTGGAGGTTTATGTCAAGCCATCTTTGCTGCTGTGCTCTTTTGTTAGAGGTCACTGATGGAATGTCATGGTGACATTGAGTATGAGCTTTGTCCCTCCATAGAGTGGTATGGGGTAAGTATGACTGGCCTTATTTACCTGTCTCAATAGGAAAACCATTCTGCAGGTCTTCTGTTGAACCTATATGAACTATTCTTGGAGGTCTACAGGGGCTTGCAAGGCAGTGATTTCCCTAGAGTGCACTCCCCTGTGCTTTGTAGTTGAGGCACATCCCCTTGTAGCTGGTGGTGCTTTACCCTTCCTGGCCATGGAGGTGCCCCAATAAGCAGGTTCTCAGCAGCTCAGCTTCACCCATAGCTGTACTTATTCAGACACTGACATTTTATTCTCAGCCTCCTTCTGCTGCTGCTGTTTTGCCGCAGGGACAAGCCCAGATATTTTTGGCACCAATGCTAATGTTCTTGAAATGTCTTTCAGCTGATAGCAAGCCAGCTAGTTAGGGACTTACAAGATTCTTGGTGACCTTATTTCAGAAGCAAATTGTCAGGATTTCAACCTGTTAATTTGTTTTCTTGTAACCTGCCTGAAGGGCTTGGAAACCAGGGCCCTGGTCATCTTAAACCTTGGCGGTGTGCTTTCAGGAGGAGAGCTGCCTGAGGATGGAAGGGTATTCATAATGGATTGTTCCACTGCTAATGGGAGTGTGGTTAATATATTGCAACCCTTATGTTAAACATTGTCTGATCACATGTCTGGAATTAGATGACAAGCAGTTTGCCATTAGACCTTCTGTGCAGTGATGGGCTAAATTGAGCTCTTGGTTTCACCGGTGTAAGCTCAGAAATGCTCTATTGACTCCATCTGAGGCATGCTGGAGAATAAGGTTGATTCAATGTTGTTTTTTATCTGTCTCCTGTAATCCATTCACTGTCAGAGCCAAGAAGCAGTGTTGGGCTATGTATGTGGCCCATGCAGAATCCTGTGAAGGGAAGCTGGTCTCTTTTCATGCTAGCTTCTACCTTTAAGGAGCTGAAAACCTCCTGAAAATCCACAGCCCATTTGCTTTGGCTTAGGTCAGGCAGATCTGCCATATTATATCAAGTCCATACTGTGGTGAATTGTGCCTCTGACAATGTCAACTCTTACTTTTTATGAGACTTCTCACTTGCAGCAGCAGCAGTAAAGGAGAGGTGAATGTTCCACACTCAACACCAGTAATGCGTTGTCTGTCCTTGATGCCCTGGGTAGGTGTCTAGTCCCTCCTAATGCCCCTGGGCAGGACCAATTTTATGTAAGTGATTGCTGACAGGTCTTTGCGGAGTCTCTATGCTCTTCCAAGGCATCATCGCACAGTGCATTGCTGCCCTTCTCACTAAAGATTTTTCGGTCATGTTTAGCCTCGTTTATCTTTGCTGTTGTTGTGTGAAGACAAAGAATGCTTAATGATTACACCTGAATTAACCCTACAGTGATTATGTCTGAATTCCCAGTACTTAAAGGGGCCCTCCCCCTTAAAGGGTCCTATAAGAAACATGGGGACAGACTTCTTTAGCAAGGCCTGTTGTGACAGGGCAAGGAGTAATGGTTTTAAACTAAGGGAGGGTAGGTTTAGACTGGATAGAAGGAAGAAATTCTTTACAGTGAGGGTGATGAAACACTGGCAGAGGTTGCCCAGGGAGGCAATGGAGTCCCCTTCCCTGCAAACAGTCAAGGTCAGGTTGGATGGAGCTCTTAGCAGCCTGATCTGGTTAACGATGTCTCTGCTCCTGCAGGGGAAGCTGGGCTGACCTGTAAAGGTCCCTTCCAACCTAAAGTGTTCTATGATTCCTTGATTCTATAATGGTTCTATGAACTAGCCCCAAGACAACGTGCCTTTTGCCTAGAAACAGCAGTGCACCACAGAAGGGGGAAAATGCCAGTCTAGAAAAGGTCTTCCAGCAAGACTTACTGCCATGTGACACTGAAGGCTTTTCCCTCTGTCCCTTATCTACCCTGCTGTTGTTGGGAGGTCACTTCTACCCCAGCTGTGAGGCCTCCTGCACATCTGGACAGCATAGAGATTGCGGGACAGGATAGACTGTCAGTCTGCTCCATTTCCTATCTCTGAGTAACATGGACTAAACTCTTTAAGACTACCTAAATAGCACGCTGACCCCAGTGCCTGTGACATGGCCTGAAACCTTGTGACACAGTAGGAGGGATTGTGTTATGATTTCCTCAAGGAGCTATTTGTCATGTGTATATAATGTAAATCATAGAATCATAGGATGGTTGGGGTTGGGGACCAGAAAGACCATCCAGTTCCAATCCCCCTGCCATAGGCAGGGACACATCCCACTAGACCATGTTGCTCAAAGTCTCATCTGACCTGGCCTTGAACACTTTCAGGGATGGGGCAGCCACAACCTCTCTGGACAACCTGTGCCAGGGCCTCACCACCCTCGCAAGAAAAGTTTTCTTCTCTATTTCTCATTTAAATCTCCCCTGTTTCACCTTAAAACCATTCCCCTCATCCTATCCCTGCACTCCCTGATCAAGACCCCCTCCCCTGCTTTCCTGTAGACCCCTTTATGTATTGGAGGGCTGCTCTAAGGTCTCCCCAGAAGCTTCCCTTCCCCAGGCTGCACAATCCCAACTCTCTCAGGCTGTCCTCACGTGGGAGATGCTCCAGCCCTCAGTTCATTTTTTGTGGCCTCCTCTGGACTCACTCTAAAAGACCCAAGCCCATCCTGTGCTGAGGACTCAAGAACTGAATGCACGGCTCCCTGTGAGGTCTCAGAGAGCGGAGTAGAGGGGAAGAATCCCCTTCCCTTGACCTGCTGGTTACACTTTTCCTGATGTAGCCCAGGATACGAGCTGCATAAAGGTGAGGTGCTTCGAAAATATTTTGGAAGAAGCAGTATATTCTCCCAATTCCTCTACCCAATGAAGGTCTTCATAGGGCAGGATGTAAGGTATCTCTTCCTCTGTTTCCAGGACTTCCGAGTCCTTACCAATTTTGCGAAATAAAATGGGAATTGGGTAACTCCCTACACACAGCCTTTCTTTTTGTTTTGTTTTGTTGTTTTATTTTTTTTTTCTCAAACTGTGATTAAAAACATGAAAGCTTCAGCTCTGCTGTCTGTAAATTGTGTGCCTATGTTTATGTTGGCATTTGAACTAGAAACAAGTTGTCTTCATTATGAACCAAAACGAGATTGGTGGGGGTGAGGAGGGGAACATACCCCTGGAATGATAACAGCTAAGCACTTGCACACTAATAAATTTAGGTGTTAATGTCTTGTTTTTGTACTGTTTGGTTGCCATAGAGATGGGCGTCATGAACTAATGGGTTTGTTGTGAGAAGTTCAATACACATTCGCCAAATGTTCTGTTTCTCTAGATACCTCTCTGCTTTTTCCCATGCTATTGAGCAAAAGGGTTTGAAGCCAAAGCCCTTTTGCTCTCTATGCACCAAGAATGAGCGAGTGGTCTCTGGGAGAGAGGATCCCAGAAAATGGGGTTTGCTGCAGGTTCTGCAGAGCTGCTAAAATAGATCCAGGAAACATCAGGGAGCAGCACTGTTTACAGCATATCCCTGTGAGGCTATTTTGGAAACTGGTATACATATTTATAGCATAAATTCCACAAAAGGCTGCAAACCAGTGTCAGTATGAAGAGGACAAGTGAGGGGGAGTGCTTACCTTGGGAAGCGGCACAGGTGGAGACCGAGATTTCTCCTCCCACTCCAGGAGGACCTGCAGCACAGTCCCCTGGTGCATCCACTGGGAAGAAACATGTCTGGGTTGATCTGCCTTGCTTTCAGAATGAACTTGGTATACCTCTGATTTGGACTTCTTATTTGTTCCTTCTACCTGGGGCTCATCCAGAGCTAAAACCAGACCTCTGTGACTTCAGTCCTATCCTGCTGGGGTGCTGGTGGTGAGCTGGTACTTCTGAGTTGGATGTTTCCATGTGATGACATCTGAGGTTTAGTAGCAGGCCATTTGGAGAGCTCTTCTTGATTCTGGGTGTAAATTTAACTAATATTCAGGACAGAGCACAGCTTTTAGAATTTACTTTTAAAGACCCAAAGAGTTTGTTATTGTGTTCTATACACTGCAGGCCAAGGGATACTCGGAGGAATGACTCCAAGATGTGTGCAATGGGCACCTGTTTTCCCAGACCTTTACTTCTGCTGGAGGAGACATGCACTCGTTTCATTCCTGCACAGTTTCCATTGCTCAGCTTAGCTGACGTACAGAAAGTCTCATTAGGAAATCATGTTTGTTCACAGAACATTCACCACGAGCCTTTTTCTTTTGATAGACTGAACAATAAAATAAATCGGTGATTGTTGTTTGGAACAATGACTTCCTTGTTCCTGTTTTGTGATAAATCTCATCTCAACTTTGTTTATGAAGTAGTATTTTTACTTTAAGGTTGGAGTCTCTCTGTCAAATCATCCAGCTGCAAGCAGCCAAAAGAGGCCCTGACTCATTCATCTCTTCTGCAAAGGCAGTGGTGTTCCAGGTAGTTGTGGACAACGCTGGGACAAGCACTGAGGCATGGGGAAAGTGAGAGAAGAGGTGAAGGAAATGCTGCTGGGCAAGTGGCCTTGCAGGGAAGATGAAATCAGTGAGATGTTGCTGTCGTGGGTCTCCAACACCCACTTGAGTGCCCTCCAATGCCAGCTGGGAGGTGTCTGTCAGCAAGGGAGGACTAAACATGTGCAGCTCTGTGTGATCCTCCTGGCAATTTTGACTTAGCCCCAGATTTATGTGTCTTTTCACTTAGAAGTCACTGAAAATTCACTGGTGGTGAAGTGGGACTTGTGTCAGACCCTTCTTACTCCCTGTTACAATGTGTGCTTTATCTCATTTTAAAAAAAGGCAAAAAACCAAAATCCAAAGCCCTGAACAAATTTTTATTTTCCAGAGCTAAATATTTGGTGGCTGCTAAGCACTAAGATCAAAGGTTTCTTGCCAAAAGATTCTTTTCCAAAACTTCCTTTTTAAAGTTGGTTCTTGGTTGTTGGAACTGGTTTTCCCCCACCTCTATTTTTATGCAGATATTTGTCTGTGTAATTTATGCTAAGCTAATCAGAGAATATCTGGAAAGCTTTATCAAAAATGAAAACGTTCCTTGTTTTAAAAGACATTTACTTCTATTTGAAAACGTTGATGAGATCTGTCCACATTTGAGGCGTGTGCTTTGTGGTGGGGAAGTTTTCCCATATCTCCTGGCAAAGATCAGTGCATTTTGATAATATGGCAATCGATTCACTAACTGATGGCAAGGTGATGGGATGGAGTTTGGTCTGATCATGTCCTTTGGCTGTTTTTAGAGCATCTTGGTTTGTTATTCAGCTCTGTGTCTGCTTGGGAGTCCTGTCTGCAGTCTCGTATGCCTGCATCCCTTGTAGGGATGTGGGATGCTGGCCTCAAGATTTCTCTGTGCCACACCATGCTGGAACTGGGAGCCACCAGTGTGAGCAACCCCATTGAATAATCAGTTCAGCATTAATGATGAACAGTCAAGCAGGGAGTGGGCACAATATTTAAGGAACAAAGAGCAGGTGTGGATATGGCTGACAGCAAAATAAACTGTGGGTTGTGTGAACTACCGCTGGGTGATCTCACGGGCTGTGTGGTTATTCTGGCTGTGTCTGTGGGTAAAGGTTTTGGGTAGCGAGGTGGATTCCAAGGATGGGGGGTCTTTTGAGTCGGCTGGGGATGATGCTGGCTGCTGGGATGCCCGTAACCTGGAGGAGTGAGTAGACAGTAGACCCGTGCAAACAGAATTGCCCTCTCAGCTTGTGCAGGTGCACATGCAGCACCAGTGCCCGTGCGTGATGCAGCTTGCAAGTCTAGAAAAGCAGAAGACTTGCAGGAGGACCTCAGGCTGAAAACCTTCTAGGGGCAAATGCTGTGCCAGTGCCCTGTGTCCTGTTCCTGTGGGGAACTGGAAACTGAAGATGGGTAGTGCTGGGCTCAGTCTGTGTTCCCTCAGTGCACTGGGCTGCAGGGTTCACTCCCATGGGAGTTTTGCTCAAGCAGTTTTAAAGCAAGACTTCTAGAATCAGCAGCTTTCCCAGGATAAGAGGCTAATTAACTTTTGTTGAAGGTGAGAATGGAGTGAACCGTATAACAGGACAATTCTAGATGCCAACCAACAGAGTGCTGATCTTTCAGGTATGTACACCTAGCTTGCTTTCGCTTTCCCAGCTCATCTTATAGAAATTAAAGAAAAGCGATGCTAATACCTCAGGATAGCACTTTTGTTTTATTTCAAAGGGACCTTTCAGAACACTCGTCAATATGTCAGTAGGTTTAAGAGGTTATGAGTATTCAAGGTGTTATGTGAAACTTCTGATCCTGTCTCCTTCAGTTCAGAAACTTGTGGTGGCAGCACATCTCCTGGGACATAGAGGAACTTATTTTGGAGGGAGAAAGGAGACGAAATGGGGAAATAACTGATTTGTCAGGAAACATGGCTTGAGTTATTGAAACATTTTTTTAGGCTGATGAAAACCACTGTCTGTGCACAAAGCAGAGACTTCACGCTGCACTGGTTGGGTGGAATTGAAGAAGAATCCTTTCCATAATTTTTTAAAGAAGTAGAAACATGACAAGATGTGACTGATAGCCAACAAGGAGAGGCCTGAGGTATCTGATGGGCCTGGACTCACAGGAGTGTCCTAAAACACAAGTTAGTCTCTTGAGGTCTCTGTTACACCAAGAGTAACAGCAAACCAAGAAGTGCCACTCCTTGTAAGGCTGGTCCTAAATGAAACTGTCAACCAATTACTTGCAATGGCTTGAGGAAAGGTTATGATGAGGTTAGAAGTGCCCTGCGCTTTTAAAATACCTCTTATGTAAATATATTATAAAACTATGTATACCAAAACTGCCTGGTCATGCTAGACCTCAGCCAACATTTTGACTTTCTTTTGATGTCAGATGAACACCTAATAAACTTAATTAATGTTTAATTAGTGTAAGTAGGCTAAATGCGGTAGGTCAGCAGGCACAGCACAAGCTAAAATACTGTTGGCAATAGTCAACCTGAAATAAAAAATGGGGAAACTGTTTTCTTAAAAGTAAATACCTTTAAGGGACTGGTTTAGACTAGCTCTTTTGTCCTTCAGTGGTGGTTTTTTTAATCTTTTCTTTCCCCAGGCAACACTGACCAATTAAGAGCAAAGCCTGTTTCCTCACATCAGTGAAAAAAATCAGATTTTGTCCTTCACTTTCTTGCAGCACTATGCTCTGGAACGTCCTCTGAAACAGTTTTCTTAAATCTTGGCATATGACACAGGGAGGTATGTTTCACTGTTTTCTGCTCATCTTTTCTTTCAATAAAGGGCTGGATGGTGAGTGCTGTGGTTAGACATCCCAGATGATTTTATTAAAGATCTGATAATCACTTATTAAAGGGCATAAGTGAAATTCAGCAGCACATCAATGGTCTTGCTGGCTGTCATTGTCCTTCACAGCCAAGGATGATGCTTCCTTGACTTTGAAATGAAATTTGGAATTAGTTTGGTTATTTCAGCATGCAGATGACTGTGTTTGGCTATGTAATCTACCCTTTTTGTCCTAAAACTAACTGTGCTGCTGATTGGGTGTTGGCAGGCAAGCACAATTAAGCTGACAAGGTCCGTTGATGCATCCTTAGCTTGTTTGACTGCTTCTGTATGAAGGTGTGATCTTTCTGTTCAACACAGCTTGTGGACAACAAGATACAGAAGGGAAGTTTGCCCGTGTGAGACCTTGTTTTTTCAGTAGGTAGTTCAGGCCCTTGTGATGGGGAAGGACGACATCAGGGAACAACTATGGCTGACCCCAACACCACCAAACAAGAAAATGATCCCAATTAAGTTGTGCTTTCCTTCAAGTGTTTTTTTGGACTGGAATGTGAGGCTGCCTATTGTACCACACCAACTCAGCCCTCTGTGTGTGGATGTACCAATCACTTGGCCATTGCTCTTCAGTTCATCCGGTGTGCTGCAGGGCACCACTGCTTGCTGTTGCCCCTCCCCTTGAGAGGCCAAGATCTGCCTCCACATGGAGCTTCTCTTGCTCATAATCAGGAGGTAATTGGTACCCAGGATGCAAGATACCAGGGAAAGAGAGAGACTAATTTGATAGAGTTGCCNAGATTAGGAGGAAGTTTTTTATGGAAAGGGTCATCAGGCATTGGAATATGCTGCCCAGGGAGGTGGTTGATTCACCTTCCCTAGAGGTGTTTAAGGGATGGGTGGACGAGGTCCTGAGGGACATGGTTTAGTATTTGTTGGGAATGGTTGGACTCGATGATCTGATGGGTCTCTTCCAACCCGGTGATTCTGTGATTCTGTGATTCTGTTCAAACCCCCACTCTGAATCAGGTCCACCAAGAATACGTTTCCTTCTTTCTTGGATCAAGAATTCCACTCTGACCATGAGACTAAGTGCTGGTAAGTCACAGTATTTTGCAGTCAGCTCTAGCAAAGATTCAGCTTGTTTCTTATTTTATCTGTCTTGATTTGATCATCCCTAAAAATAATCTGCAATGCAAGATACCGCAGTGCTGAATTCCCCAGCTGAGCAAGTGGAACATGTTGAGAGGGTTTCTTGGATAAAAGTCCTAGGAGAGGAGCCAAAAGCAAAAGTCAGGCTAAAGTTTAGGAGCATCCTTAAGACAGAGAAAGTTAACCTCACACAAAAAGCCACTGTTCTCGTGGGACTTTATTAGGCACTGGAAGAGGCAATGCGAGTTTTGGACTCTACTGCAGTTAAGCTGAAGGGAATGTGAAATGCCCTCCGGGATCATATAAAGTCTGGGAAAACTGAGAGGAGTAGGAAATATTCAGGGCAATGGTCTCAGACACAACAAACGAAATCCTCTGCCCCCAAAAGCCATGTGTCAGACACAGGCTAAACATCCCAGTGACCAAAGTCTGTGCTTGTAGTATGATAAAGCTTTCTTGTTGAGTCATTGTCAAGAAGAATAAGCAACAACCAGGAGACCTGCAAAATACATGAGCAAGCCACATAAGAGAAGAAATATGTATTTATTTGTTTTATTAAGAATAATTGGGGAATTCATAAACTAAGGGAAATGTCAGTGTTCAGATNTACATGAGCAAGCCACATAAGAGAAGAAATATGTGTTTATTTCTTAAAATTAAAAATTATTAAAAATAATTGGAGAATTCATAAACTAAGGGAAATGCCAGTGTTCAGAAGATACAAGAAAATGGGTAGTGCAGGATAAGTTCTTTTAAAGTGCTTTTAAACCAAATAACCTACCCAAGTCAGCTGGTGCTACAGCCAGTTGTAGAGCCATACATCTATTTCTTATTAATAGTGATAAACAGGTAATGGTGAGCAAGTGATGAGCTGATGCCTAGGATACTGGAAGGGGCTGAAAGGAAAATATAGCATGAGAGATGAGGTAGAAGCACTAACTTTTCCAGAAAGCCTCCTCTAGCAAGTGAAAACATAAGCTCTAGTGGACAGTTCCAGACCAAGCAACAGCTAGTGAAGTCAAAACCTTGTCCTGCAGGGTACTGGAGGAGTCTTTCCTTATTTTTTGTCTGTCTTCTTGTATCTTGTCATTAGAGCTCATTTAATTTTGCTTCTGCAAACATCAGTTGACGAGAGAATTCATGCTCCCATCGCCAAACTGCAGTTTTAGCTTCCAGCCCACAAGTTTTTTTCCTCTCATTTTCCTTTCCCTTTTCCCTGGGGCTGGGAGGAAGGCAATGGAGACTCTAACTGCATGGTTTTAGCTGCTGAAATTAGCCAGGTCAGGGGATAACCACAGCACCTGTGCTCTGTGGGTAAGGCCGGTCATGCTAGCAAGTTCACTGTGGGTTAGGTGCCATTTGCTGTGAATCAAACCCTTTGAGACACTTCAGGTCTCCTAGAGAGTACTGCTTTATCATAACTGCTTTTTCTGCTAAATGCTAGGTCTCTGAGTGCCTGGTAGGAACCACAGCCCACCTGAGCTCATGCAATCACTTAATGGTGTAGGGAAACAGCAAGAGATGAAAAAAGACCTTCTTATATCTAGAAAGCTGCAGGGACTTTCAGTGGTCCAGGCTGGGACACTTCCCTCTATTTCCTACCCAGGCATCACATATTCATTCAGCTTGGCCAAGGGAATATTTAATTTTCTTGTGTGAAACAGAGCAACTTTGACAAGAGGGATATTGTGGTTTGAGCTAAATTAGAGTCAATTTAGTGATTAACTCAGTTGCTGTAAGTAACTTCATTCTCCCAAAACTAACTGCACATTTTTGAGGCCGTGTTCCTTGCTAAAAGTGGTAACGCAGGGCATTCTTGTGCAAAAAGGCCAATGCTTGTGCTTAACCAAAGCCACTCTCCCTGGCAAAAAGGAGCTGCACCTGCAGGGAGGGGTGAATAGGGCAGGTGACCCTAAACTGACTTACAGAGTGTTCCATCCCATATACATCATACTGGGTATAAACTTCAGAGATCATTAGGGTCTCACTGTCCTCTGTGATGGGCGATGTCCAGCTTATCTGTTTGGTTGTTCCTGACCCACATTCGTGTGTTGCCAGCTCCCTCCTGGCCATGGATTCATTCCCTTGTCTCTACCCTACAGTATTTTTGTTGACATACAGTCATTGAGGGTTGGGGGTGGGACCTCATTAATTTGTATATATTTATTAATTTTCCGATTGTTTTCATTATTATTCTTCTTGTTATCATTTCATTAAAGCTGTAGTTTTAGTTTACAACTTGTAAGTTTTTTTTCCTCTCATTTCTCTCTCCCCTTTCCCTGTAGCATAGTGGTGGGGAAGAGATTTCGGAGACTCAACTGCACGGTTTTAACTACCAAATTCTGGCTGTGTGGGACTAAACCATGACAAGGGACTAATGCATCCCTATTGGCAGTGTGCCTAGAAAATGGTCAAGATGAGACATTTTCTGTGAACACAGACTGATGTTCATTTACAGCTGCTTGTTATTGTCACCTGCCTCAAACCCAGACATGTGAGTGCTTTAAGATGAGCTGTGCAGTCCCCTGATTTCTGAGTGGCTTCCATCAACCCTTGTGCTCATCATGAAATGTGGCTTCCTAATAGGGCTGTCATCTGAAAGTGGCCTCCACAGCCCAACACAAGGTCATTTGCTTCTTAATGATGTGCTCAAAAGATAAGGCAAGCCTGATGCCAGCCTTGCAAATCTATCCTGAGACTTGGGTCATTTTTGAAACTGGTTGAAATTCCAAAGTCAGCAGCTGAACACAAGCTACAGAAACTCCTGGAAGAACAGGATAAAGTAATCAAAACGTTTTCATCTTAAAAAAAATCATGTTGTTGTGCCTCTTTTAATTGTTTCTAAATGTTTTTCTTTCAAGTGAAATCCATTTGTTATTTATCTGCAAAAGTTTTGGTTCAGTCTTGCAAACAATGCTTGTGTTTCACATCAGTTTAATCCCTCCAAAAATATGTGGGAAAAGTAGCCTGCTCTCTTCTTGTCCTTTATACCCTGCTGCTTACCACTTTCTTTAATATCTTGGTGAAAATCAAAAAGTAGTTTCTCCTTGGAGAGAAGTCCCTGGAGTTCAGAGGGATTGGGCTGAGGACAACTGAATTGAAGGAGGAAAAGAAAATTAACAGTTTTCCTTTATGTGGACCATAGAATTATAGAATGGCTTGTGTTGGAAGGGACATTAAAGCCCATCCAGTTCCACCCCCCTGCCATGACCAGGGACGTCTTCCACTGGATCAGGCTGCTCAAAGCCCAATCCAACCTGGTCTTTAACACCTCCAGGGATGGAGCAGCCACAACTTCTCTAGGCAACCTGTGCCAGTTCCTCACCACCCTCACGGGAGAATATTTCTTCTTGATATCTTACCTAAATCTCACATCATTTGGCTTAAAATTGTTCCTTCTTGTCCTATCCCTGCACTCCCTGATCAAGAGCCCCTCTCCAGCTTTCCTCTAGCTCCTTTCAGTACTGGAAGCTGCTCTAAGATCTCCCTGGATCCTTCTCTAGGTTGGCCAACCCTGATTCTCTCAGGCTTTCCTCACATGGGAGGTGCTCCAGCCCTCAGATCACCTTCATGGCCCTCCATCAAGGACAAGGCCACAACCAGTGCTGGTGGTGACAGGGTGAGGTTGGTGCTTTCTGAGTCTTTTGGAGTTACTAGGAAGAGAAAATCCTGTAACATGCCAATTGAAATTTCCACTGCCAGCCCTGAAGAGCTTGCAGAGACATGTGAAATGATGTATTCTGCTTGTTCTTTTTAGTCAGGATAAGCAGATATATGAGTGAGGTTTTTATAAGGTAAGCAGATTCCCTAGTGAAAAGCATCTTTTTTTGAGATGCGTGGCTGGAATCGTATATTGCTTCAAGGAGCCTGCAGCAGATGCACAACCTCCACTTGCTATGTGGCAGCCAGGGGCCTTCTGAATGTTCCACAAGCAGGTGAAGCATGAGTGTAAGTGTAGCCTGCACTTGTGCTTCACATTCTGAACTGCTACATGCTCCAGACCTCCTCTTTATACCTTTAACTCAGCTGCTTCTGGCCATGGTGGCTGGGATGCCGTGTGATGGAGCGCTGTGCATCTCAGGAGTAGAGCAACATGGCTCAGTCAAAGGAAGAAACAACGAGTTGGGTTGTTTGTCTTTTCCAGATGGCAGTGTGGTGTCATTGTGTGTCCTTGTGTATCGAATTCTGTGTGCAGTTGTGGGCCCCTCAGNGGGGAGGTTCAGGCTCAACATAAGGAAAAAAATCTTCACAGAAAGGGTCATTGGGCACTGTTAGAGGCTGCCCAGGGAGGTGGTTGACTCACCTTCCCTAGAGGTGATTAAGGTGCGGGTGGATGAGGTGCTGAGGGGCATGATTTAGAGGTTGCTGGGAGTGGTTGGACTCGATGATCCAATGGGTCTCTTCCAACCTGGTGATTCTATGATTCTTGCTTTCTTCTGATTTGATCCTGGCTTTCTGTAGTGTCATAGCAGAATTATTAAGGTTTAGAGAGTACTTGGTACCCTATGCAGAATAGTGACTTTCCATATGTACCAGGCCTATTTTTCACTGTATCAATTAAAGGTTAGTAGTAGCCTTCCACTCTTTTATGAGATCATAATCAAATCCCCAAGTGGATAAACCAGGAAAGCAAAGGAAAACACAGTGTGACTGTGTTCTTAAATGAGGTTAAAGGCAACTGAAGGGCATTTGGTGTGAAGGGAAATAGTTGTTTCAACCCTGGCAACTGGCAGATCTTTAAACTAAGAAACATGCTCTGTTGTTAAAAACAGGCACCTGACTGAGTAAACACTGCACTTTCTGAAATGGCTTAATTGTAAAGTGGGGCTTTTTTTCATAGAATCATAGAATCACCAGGTTGGAAGAGACCCATCAGATCATCGAGTCCAACCATTCCTATCAAACACTAAACCATGTCCCTCCGGACCTCGTCTACTTGTGCCTTAAACACCTCTGTTATTTTGTTTTCAGGCCATCCCAGAATGTAATATTTTGGGACACTTTAAACTTCTTCAGGGGTTGTTCTTCTTCAACTCTTCTTGAATCTCTCTTCAAACCAGAGGTTTGGTGGGATTTGTCTCAGCATCACTGTTTTTGCAGGGCTTTGATCCTCTTATTCACAATCGACCAGCGCTCCTGGCTTGTCAGGTAGTCGTTTAAACCTCCTTGATGTGGGATTGCTGCTGAAGACCAAGTCAAGAGCTAGTTTCAACCAACTATTAAATCCAATAGCAAGCCAGTTCCTTGGAGGACTTGGGATTGTTAAAACACCTTATGATCCAAATAGCACAGATTGGCCACATGGGCATGGCCAAAGCAAACAAGATCCTGTCACAAGTCTCTGAGCTGAGACACTCAGGCTTTTCTCAGCAAGTGAGGACTTCTGGAAAGGATGGGCTTTGCCCTAGCATCCTCAGGTGATGCCCCACAGGGAGGGTAGCTGTTGGGCTACAGAAATAGCAGCCTCCAACCTGAGCTGTTGTTTTAGCTGGGGAAAACAGGCAAAGGCAGACCCTCCACCTTGCACTGTGGCAGGATAGCCCTTCTCATCCCAGGTCTGGTCCACTCACTACACAAAGTGAGAAAGACATGACCTGGGCAGTGTCCTACGCCTTTTGTTAGCTCGACTCACTGTGCCAGCGTGTTTGTGATATGCCTTCTTACAGAGTTACTGAGAAATAAAAGAGAAATTACAGGAGGCTGTAAAAAAAATACAGAACTTAAACTATTGTTTTATTTTAAAATTGGCACATTTCCTTAAAGTATCCAAGAAACAAAAAGCAAAGCAAAAGCTTTCATGTAAAATTAAACATTTCAGATCAGAGGCTTTGCTTTTGAAATCTAGCTGAAAAATACGAACTTTACTTTTAGGATTAGCTTAAACCATTTATTGGTAGGTTTTTTCTTTCTGTTTATAGAAGTGAACGGAAAAGGTGGTCTTTTTAGTTTGACTCCATAGGTGTGCCTGCCATGCTGAAGATTTGCAAGCTGCAACTCATCTCTGCTCTGAACTCCGCAGGCTTATCCTGGGGTGGAGGGGTGAAATCCTTGCAGATGTTTGAACCTCCCAGACCAAACTGTCCCTGGGGCAGTGCAGCTCCCACAGCCATGTTCAACCTGGGCCATGTGGAGGGTGTTGGAGATCCACAATGAGGTGTAGCAAGATTCATGGTGAGAAAGGATGCTCTGGGTGCCTTTGCTGGTCTCATTGCAGGCTCCACTCCAGACCCAGTTTAACATCTTTGTGTCCGGGCTTCACACTTGCATTTTATTAACTTGATTTATTTATTATCCACTCATGACCCAGAATTGTTTCTCAGTCAATCTTTTCATGAAGGGGCACTAAGCCTTGCAGTGGAAATCCATTGTAGCTCTGTTGACTCTCTGGACGGGCTCCCTATGTCCCTCGTCTCTGCAGGGTTCACTCTTTTCTCCATGACTCAGCAGCTGGGTGGTTTGCTCTGTGCCTGTGCCCCGGGCAGAAGCAGTACCACACATCCCCTGTCCTACCATGCATGTGCCTTTGGTAACCATCCCATTAGAAGCACTGCTTGATGATCAATGAACTAAGCATTGTCCTTTTCCAGCTGCATTTTTTTTCTACTGCCCTTTACTTGGTTTGGCATTTACAAGCAAAGAAGGGGTTCTAATTTCAGTACCCATTTCTCCTGGGCTCTGTAAACCCTTGGCTTCCATTGATCTCATCCTTCTCTGAAACCCCTCATTCCACCTTCCCTCTAGACAGACTAGCCTAGCTTTCTTTTCTGTGCATACCCTCTGTTTCTTGCCGTCTGCTTGGCACGGGGCCCACCTTGAGTATTGGTTTCATTGGTTTCATGCCCTGGGTGCCATGTGAACAAATGCCATCTGTCCTTCTCTAGGATCATATCACTTTCAGCTAACATGAGGGTGCTGCCTCTTGCTGGAACTGTACCCTGTTAAAACACTCCCCTTCTCTAAAGTGACACTAAACAAAGGTGCAAGGCTCTGACACCTGTTTCCTGAATTACCAAGCGCTTGCTGACTCAGGATCATCCCACTACTTCTTTAAAGACGGCCTTTAAACCAAGTCTATGCAGTTATATGGGCTGCAGCCTGTTCCTTGTCTGGAGACTTATAGACCTGGGATGGGGTTTAGTTTGGGATTTTGAGGGGTTTTTTTACAAAAAAATATCTCATCTCACATGGAGGAAGGGTGAATCCACAGGAAGTCACAGCTGGAAGAAAGGATGAATCCACAGGGATCCCTTTGGTGGTGGAAAGGGTGAAGGAAGTATTAAGAGCCCCAGAAATGGCAGGAGAATGAGCTTGGGGCAAAACATGAAAGAGAATGTTCGAGGAGGGGAAAAAACCACCTTCATTGTTGCTTGGGGAGGAGGAAGAACTGGTGCAGAAGGTGTTGTCTGATGTGTGCTGCCATAGCTGCCTGGACAGAAACAGTGTTAGTTATCAGCCATCCCATACCCATGGTGGGCAGCTGCCCACCCCAGTGACAGATGCAGCCATGGGACTGGCAGTACCTTTTGCCCCCTGACCAGGACCTTGGCTCCCAACATCTGCTCTGGAGTGAGCCTGGCTTTCATTTTGGAGAAAAAAGGAGTCCTGACTGAAGCATGATCAACACAGGGTAGCTGTTCTCCATGCCCACAGGGGAAGGTTACGTTCAGGAGGGGTGCAGAGTTGTGGGCTGGGGTCTTCCTGGCCCTTTTTCCCCTTCTCTATCACGAGGTCTTATGAGGAACAGCTGAGAGAGCTGGGGTTGTTTATCCTGGAGAAGAGGAGGCTGAGGGGAGACCTCATTGCTCTCTACAACTGCCTAAAAGGAAGTTGTGGAGAGGAGGGAGCTGGCCTCTTCTCTCAAGTGACAGGGGACAGGACAAGAGGGAATGGCCTCAAGCTCTGCCAGGGGAGGTTTAGGCTGAACATTAGGAAAAAATTTTCATGGGAAGAGTCATTGGCCACTGTTAGAGGCTGCCCTGGGAGGTGGTTGACTTGCCTTCCCTGGAGATGTTTAAGGCACGGGTGGATGAGACACTGAGGGACATGGTTTAGTATTTGATAGGAACAATTGGGCTTGATGATCCGGTGGGTCTCTTCCCACCTAGGGATTAAGATAAGAGCTGCCCATAGGTAGGAAGGACCGTGCCAGCAGATGGCACTCCAGAATGCATAGTGTTGGCTCACCCACCTCCACTTGTGGCCCAGCTTTTTCTGGATAATTTGAGTTGGGCAGTAGTTAGCTTTCTTTTCAGAAAGAAAACATAGGTGGTCCTAAGGGCTGGTGTAATCTGGAGTGAGCTGTGCCCTGCCAGTCCCCTCAGAAACTCACTTGATTGCTGGGCAAAGTCAGAGGGAGAGAGCAAGGCTTAGTGCTGTGGAAATCTCAGTGTTTCATTCCAGTTCAGAAATGATGGTTTTGAACAAGCCAAAGCCAAACTTGGAGTAGTAATTGGTTAAAAGAAAATAGAAACATAAATTAAAAAAAAAATTAGTCTGCTGTCTGAAAAAGTCAAAGCTGCTTTGAGTGCCCTGGTTTGAGGACAGCTTCCCCTCCTCCCCGAATGGAAACTCTAAAGTGTGCTTGCCGTATTTCAGTTTTGCTCCATTTTTACCAAAAAAAAAGTGTGTTCATAAGCATTTCTTTGCAGCTAGCAAGCCGGTTCCAGATGTGTTTATCCTGAATGTGCTTATCGGTTCCTGTGTGCCACTTAGTCATAATGAGCTCAAGAGGGAGCTTGCTATGCACCCGGTTTAGAGGATATTACTGTGCGAACCACTGCGCTGAGATACTGCTCACTGCTGGAGGACAGACTCCAAACAGCTTTGAGCAAAGTGCCTTACAAACATCCAGGAAATGTCCATTCCTGCCCTCATCCCTGAAAGGTGCAACCTGTAAATACAGCCAAATCAATCCTGGCACTTTATTTATATAGTATGGAAAGAGCTGCTGTGGGGACCTTGAGAGTTTGAATGTCTTTAGTGGTTTGCGTTTAATTTCTCAGCATTGAAGTACATAAATAGAGGGCTTTGCATTTAGTAATTTATTATGCAGTCCAAGAAATACACTAATACCTTTATCAGAATTACGTATGTTGTTCGAAACACAAAAGCAGAAATCACTGAGGAACAGGCAGTCATTAAGGGCTGCTGTTCTCCCTACCTCCTGAATGGCAGCCAATAAACAGCGAGAGAAGCATGATTTTCTCCTCAACAAATGTTTTACTTTTGTGTGTGTATGTGTGATTATATACAATTTCTCTTTTTGTTTCTTTTTAGCAGTCTAAGGAAAGAAAGAAAAGCTTAAGTGTCTGAGGTGTGATGAAGCATTTTACTCCATCCCCTTACATTGCTAAGTGCCAGTTCTGTTTCCCCCCCTGACTCTTAGGAATGTGAGAATAAGAGAAGGAAGTGTAGGGTTTTGGGTTGATAACCCTGATGTGGGAGAGAGATTTCATCTTTGCTGTTACAGGTTTTTGTGGAGGTTTGGTAGCAATACAACAAAATAAGGATGCTCAGCAAGATAAACCAACCTCAGTCCAAGAGAACACATCTGAATTTAGGTGTTTAAGGGACTGGTGGATGAGACACTGAGGGACATGGTTTAGTATTTGATAGGAATGGTTGGACTCAATGATCCAGTGGGTCTTTTCCAACCTGGTGATTCTATGATTCTATGATTCTATGAATGTTCTTCTAGCATGTAAAGAGCAGCAGAGGATGGGTTTGTGTGCCATCTACAGAGCTTCAACCTAAAGCTTGTTTCTGTAAAACATTTTGAGGACAGGACCTTCTCATGAGTCTTGCACAAAAGCTGGTCCAGCTGTTTCAACTGAGCTTGAAAGAAGCCTGTCAACACCTGACCTACATGTGCTGTTAAGGACCCTTTAGATCAGGAACCAGGGCTGGGCACAGACACCTGTGTGATGACACCCCTGCCCCAGAATGCACCAGCATGGTTTTGATGAGGAATCTGGCCAGCAAATTCATCCTACAGCACATGGAGCAGAGGCAGGGACAAAAACCACTCAGGAGGGCTCATGCATTGCTGCAGCCAAAATATATTCTGGAAATTACGCCGTGTGACTGTAATTCATTTAGCACAGCCCCGGGCTAAGGAGAAAAATGGAACTGTGCTTCTGAAACTCCCCTAACGGACCTTCTTCTCCAGTCTCCTGTTGCTGATAAAACCCAACTTCATAAGCCACAGGGGAAATCATAAAACTGATGTCATGATCCCAGGGCTTGAGCCAAAGGCAGTTGAAAATCAACAGAGAGGCTCTCATTGACTCAAATGTGCTGTGAAGTTGGAACTGATGCCATTAAACCTCCATGAGGAAAGACAGTGGGAGGGAAAATAGACTGCAAGTCCTCACTGAAACTCTTCCTTTATTTTTAGTCTCCAGGATCCCTGGGCATGGTCCTTCTGGATGTGCTACCAGGCCATTGAGTACCTCTGTCCCTGCATATCAGGCATCGTCTTCCTGGAGCAAAGTTGAGAACTTTGGTTTTATTCCAGTTTTTACCCATGTCAAAGTCTATTTAATATTAGTTTTGCTGTGTTTTTTTTGTTGTTGTTTTGGTCCCACAAATACTTCTAGGGCAGGTCAATACATCTCCCAGGCTACCTGTTTGTTTTGCTTTTCAGGCTTGCAAAACACAAGGAGGTGTTCATCATTCAGTCTGAACATCACTTCCCAGTTGAGACTCAGATGGCAGGAGCGCTAGAGAATATTATTGATAAACAATAGATGTCTGGTGGAGACGCTGATTATTTTCCTGGTACAAAAGGCTGCTGCATCCTATGTGATAATTCCCCTTTCTTTTCCTCCTTGTCGGCTTTGTGGTTTTGTGATTTATTTGTGGGCTGGCGAGTGTCCACAGCCCTGCAGGAAATGGATGTCTGCTATTGTGTTTGGGGGGGGCTATATAAACGTGTAATTTTCCCACTACATTAATTATAGACGTTTCTTCCTCACTGGAGCAGGTCCACGTTTTCTCTGCCCTGTCGGTTTGGAGACAGAGTGTTCTCCTCACACCCCAGACCCAGACGTGGGTATTTATAGGGAACCCTGGCTCTGACATCCTCGTTTGAGCCAGGGAAAGTTAAAGAGCAGGTCATTCCCATTCACCTGCTTGGCCTGGTCATGAACACTGCAGAGGGGAAACTCACTGGCTTTTTCACCTGATGGTAATAGCTCCAGAATAGCAGCATAGGCAGGTTTTCTCTGGCTTTTCCCCCTGCTGACACTTTCCCCAAGAATAAAAGTGGTTTGCCCTGAGAAAACATCAGTCTTGTTAAGGAAAAGCAATTGTAGAGCAATTTACTTTGGAATAGCTGTGCTACTTAATTCCTGACTCCTGGAGACGGACCCAGCTGAACCAGGAGCAAAGAAATGAAATTTGAGGCAAAATTCAGGGTGATTTTGTCAGTTTTGCTCAAGAGAAGACTTGGAAGGAGAGGTTGCACTGAGATACACCATCCCAGCTCTGTGTTTGTTTGGCTTTACTCTGTTTACCAGGTCTGAATGGACTGGAAAACTCTCCCTTTTCATTTCTCTTGTATGAAAATGTGGTTAAAATGAGGAAGCCCTTGGTAGAAAATCTGCACACACAAATATACCCTGCCCCGGAGAAAGCACTTTAAAAATGGATTTTGCCAAAATCTCTGGCTGAAGAACAGGT
Source organism: Piaya cayana (assembly GCA_013389865.1). Classification (NCBI taxonomy): domain Eukaryota; kingdom Metazoa; phylum Chordata; class Aves; order Cuculiformes; family Coccyzidae; genus Piaya; species Piaya cayana. The sequence goes on along the minus strand of WAAB01012083.1, from coordinate 227,252 downwards.
TTTGTCCCTTACAAGGCCACTGTGGTGCTTGGTTGCATTTGTAGCTTGTGCTTTCCATCCCACTAGACCCCTCTCTGGTTCCTGTGCAGAGTGCAGTCTCCTGTAATGCATCTGGCTCTGCTTTTGGGACAGCAGCAGTGGAGCCACGTGGCAGGTGTGTGCCTGCAGATCCATATGGGAAAGAGCCTGGAAAGAGAGCCCAGGTGCAGAGAGGTATGGGGAAAACACACTATGGCTTCACAGGTCCTGCCTTACAGCCTTCCAGACTCCAAAACCTGGATTTCAGGGATGATGGGGCTTTTTTGGCCTTGGTGGCTGAACTAACATGTGGTTTCTGTTCATCTCCTGCATAACACATGCCCTTTTTATAGGCTGAAATGTGTTCCATGTTTGCCAGGTGCTCTGGAGAGGATTTGCTGTAGCTGGTCACTGTTTCAAGGGTTTATTGGTCTGTAGTGCAGGAAATTTTCTCATGTTTCTTACATGCTGGAGCTGTGCACTGAGATGCTTAGAAAGCCCCCAACTAAGCGTTTTGGCTCATGGCATCTCTCGCCCTCTTCTGACCCAGGAAATGTTAATGTCTTCTGAAGAAAAGACATCTTAGAAATACAAATGCACATGATGCAGATGGGGACAAGGAGAAGCAACCATCTGCTCTTATTTTAGAGGGCATGCCTGCCAATGAGAAGGCTTGCTAATGAATCCTGTTCTTTATTTCCTGAGCTGTAACTCCTGGAAAGAAGAAACCTGGCCAAATTTGTACCAGGAGGTGCTGCCTCTGACCCTCCTTTAAGAGAGCAGCTCAACTGATCATCCTGAGGATCTCTGCAGGCACGCCTGTCACTGAAGGGATCATTTGCAGCAGGATGAATGTACCAGAGTGTCCTTTGGCTTCTACAGTGGGTTCCCCATAGACTCCTAATGAAACACAAGTTCTACTGTGATTTTTCTCTTTTTCTACCTGCCAGAGTTGGGCAAGTTCATCACACAGGGTGTATTGGCAAGAACAGAGCAAGTCAGATTTATTACAAGCACACAGGCTGTGCTGCTTATGATCATCCTTAGATTTTCTACAGAGCCTTTTCAGACCCAAAAGGGAGAGAGTGGGGGAGGCCAAAGCAAGGAGAGATGGCTCTGATTTACCATTGATCTACTCCTTTGATGCCCATGCCGCATGAATCCTCAGGAGGACAGTGAAAAATTTCTTCTTGCTCTTCTGCTGCTGCTGAGGGAAGATGCACGGGAAGGGATGCAGTGAGGGGAGGACAGGCAAAATCCAGCTGCTTTCAACTAGTCAGAAGCAGGATGAGGGAGCTGCGGTTCTTTGGACAATGCTCTGCTCCCCGCTGGTAAGCCAGTGCTGGTGGGTAGCCATAACTCGTTACTCTGAAAGAAATCTTGGGATGAGGCTGAGCCCTTATCTCAGACCCTTCACATGGAACTGAGAAGGCAGAGGGCTGTGTGGAAGACAAACGCCATAAGATCAGGGAGGTCTGCAGGGACAGGGCACAAACTGAAGCAGCTTAGTGACATGAGATCAGGAGGAACGTGAAGTTTTGTGATGGGTGGACATACTGGATTGCAGCTTTCTGGGGTGAACTATGTCAGCCTCCTGGCTGGAGGCATTGCCTGAACCTGCTGATGCCCTGGTCCTGCTGGGATGTGTCTCCTTGGTGGTGGGACTGTGCTGCCAATAAAGGTTCTTCCAAGGGTCCCAGATAAGCATGTGAGGTAAACCTGACCAGATCCATATAAAAATTAAGCAGCTTATTGTGTTTATTTTGCCTTGTCCCTGTAAATTTTGGGCACTTTTCATGATCTATCTTGCATATGACTTTCAGACCACAACTGCCACAGTCCACGTGTTGGCCCAGTGCTTTATCAGTCTGTGTAGATGAAGCCTCGTGGGCTTGTGCAGGGTTATTAGTGCATACCTGTGGTTGATGCCAGCAGGTTGAGGCTGGGACTGTGCTGTCAGAAGCTGTGTTTCCTTGAGAAAGTGCCCACCTGACCGTGAGCATCACTTGGATAAGTCTGTACTTGCCATGTCCAGAAGGTTGCCTTTATATATGCGTGTGGTCTGCCCTCACTGAGAGCTGGAAGCCTTCCTGAGGAGGTAAGGATGCCCTCAAGAAATCTTTTGTCTTCATTTCAAGTCTTTTAGAAAGATGTCAGAGGAAGAAGTCCAAGAAGGGGATGCTGTGGTGCCCAGCACCAGGGAAACCAGGGCTTTTCTCTTTAATAGAAGGCAGCATAAGGAATTCCCTCTGCTTCCAGCATGAGGGCATGGCTTATCTCTACACTGGCCACTGATGAGGTGCGACACTGAAGGACCTTAAGTAGCTAAGGTTTGTCCATGATCCTTTAGCCACTGCTGCCCCATGGAGTGCCATGTGTCCCCAGTGCGGAGAGCCGGCTATGACTGGGCAGCTGGAGTGGCTCACGGGAATAGGGATGAAGAGTTGGGAGTCAAACTGAAGTTCCTTCAGGGGCTCTCATTTCTATCCATCAGGTCTCTCAGCACCACCACTGCTTCTCCTTTCCCATAATATCAGTGAGATTAAAGTAAGGAGAGCAGGCTGGGCTGTTGCCTGCTTGCCCACTCTTCTCGAGATGCTGTAGCTCCACCTGCTTGTTGTTTAGAGCAGCTGAAAGGCAGGATTGTGGGAGGCAAATTGCAACTCTTGCAGCAAACACTTCATGACATGCCCTGCACATCCAAACACAATACAAGTTTGCATCTGAGTACCAAAAGCTAAACAGCAGGTGAGACTGGGTTAACAGCCTGGGCATGGCAGTTTCTAAAGCAACGCCTGGGGAGCTCTAAATACAAACACCATTAGCAATAACAGGATCTGTGCACTTAACTCCCTGCCCTGCTCTAAAAGCACCAGCCTCCAGCAGCAAGCAACCTCTGCTTTATCCGCTTGGTCCAGCTCAGTACTTAGCAGCCATGCCCAGCTTGAGGAGCTGAAACCACCTGCTGTCACGTTGGCAGTTAGTTAAAATCTTTCCCTTTTTCATTTTGCCAGTTTTAGAGAATGTTTGCCATAGAAGCCCTTCCTTTCACAGATCACAAAGGTATGAATTTACTAATGCAATTTAAGTGCCATGGATTTACTGCCCCTGCAGTAATAAGGAGGTGCTGCTGTGATGCTGATACAGTGTGCGATCTTCAGTGGCTGTCAGCTAAAGAAACGCTATCCACGTGAATACTGGGCATTGCAGGGGCGGAAGGATGCAGGGTAGAGGTAAATGTGGGCTAGACCTGGAATAAAATACAGGAGGACGAGTGTACTCTGCTTCCAGAGTCACAGGGAGGCTGCAGAAAGATGCTGAGTAGAATTTGTGATGGGACAGCACAGGTGGTGGAGGGAGTCAAAGAAACATCTATTATTTATATACCCTCTGCAGTGATCTCATGGCAAGCTGGGATTGGCCAGGAACTGGGTCAGGATGAAGTGGGATGAAGCAAACAAAACCTGAAGTCCTTTAGTGGCGTCCCCTCCTGGCCCATGCCAATGCTCTCACATTCTCTCCTGCCACTACACCCTCCAGCTAGGTTCTCAGCAGCCACAGCTCAGTGCCAGGGTTGGATATGCCTACAACCCCTGCTTGGTAAGTACGAATGGGAAGAGTGGTATTTTTTGCATAGTAACACACTGAGAACTTATCAATCTAATGACCCACATGAACATTTTCATCTTGTCCAATTTTTGGTAACAGAATGGGTTGTTGCATTGATAGTGCATTTAGCAAGCTCAGAATCAGAGGCACAGCTGATGGAGGGGTGAGGTGCTCCCTCACCATGAGCCAAAAGGGGAGACAATGTTGGTCTGTGCAGCGTGGGTGGGTGATACTGTGAATCAAGAGAACTGCTGCTGCTCACTGGTTCTCACCCCCTCGGTCTCCCCTCATGCCCAGCAAGGAAGGTGGATTCACGTTTGGCAAGGTCTGATGCATCAGTGCGCAGAGAGAAGGGGTTTCATCTTACATGATGAATTGATGTTTAAGCCCATGGAGAGAGACTGTGGTCTTGGCACGGCAGTGACAAGCTGTCCAACATGGCAAGTGATGTTCCCAATGAGTGTGCGATTGCACACTGATTAGAGTGCATTTTCTTAAAGGAAGCAACAATCTTCAACCATGAGGACTGAAGGGTAGGGTCAGAAGGTCTGAGGTCCATCAGGATTGTTCTACTGGGTCTTGGCAAGAGTTAGCTCTCACTCAATTTCAGCTTCAGACTTCATCTGGACATGTGATATGGTCTGGTCACTTAAACTCTACATGGCAAGCAGCACTTGCAGAAACAACAGTCACACCCCCACTTGGAAAAGTATGAGATTGGTGGATGCATGGTTTCTAGGCACCATGAGCTGCCTGGAGTGTCCACAGCTAGCAGCTCCAGGTTTGAGCTGTGAAGTAACCCAGGTTTTAAGCCAAGAGACAGCATCTTCAATGCTATTTCAACCCCCTGTAAGATCACTTAGTAGTCACAGCATGTATGAGTCCTCTGGGCCCTGGGCAACCATGGAGATCACAAGGTACCCTTACCCACTTTTGCTATACAGATACCTAAATTTTGCCATTTGAAAATCCTGCTTTGAGAGGTACTAGGAATACTGCAAATATTACAGTGGGAAGAACATGTGAAACTCAAGAGCAGTAGAGAACTGAGGCAGAGCACACAGTGTCGGGGAAGTGCTGGCAGTGCTGCCAACCACCACAGGTAATCTCACAAATACACACCGCAGTATTTCTCCATTTCCTTTGAGGCTGCTTGTGTCAGCCATGAAATAGGGAAAATAGTGCACTGGATTGACTTAAGTTCCCCCTGGGTCTGGCAATCTGTTTTTTGTTTTTTTGGTTTTTTTTTTAATCTTTTTTTTTACTCTCAAGGAGGAGGGGAAAAAGAACACTCAGACACACTGCTACAACAATGTGAAGTATTTTCCTCTTCAAGAGCCCTTCCTCGCTATTCAATGCCTTTCTTTAAAGAATGGTGCAGAAGTCAAGCAGAGCTGTGCATCATCCAGAAGGCACGCAGCACTCTACTGTGGCGCTCAAGGATTCCTAGAAGCTAGGACTGCACAGGGAGAGCTAAAAACAGGGGACTGCAGCAAGCGTGCAGACAATCCTCCCATCTGGGGAAGCAAGGCATGGAAACAATGCTGGGGGTTTGCAATCTGGCCATGCATGCCTTCCACTTGGAGCAAGAAATGTCAAGGAGAATTAGTGAGATGACTGGAGACTTAGACTGCAATGGGAAGCAACTGCGGTTCGTAAGCCGGCTGTGACTACTCAGCCTTGCTAATCAGATTTCAGAAGATGCTCCACTGGCTCACGCTGTACGTTGCTCATTGCATGTTTTGCTAACAATGCTGTGCTGGGGGGCTCTGTATTTCAGCAAGGAAGGAAACGGTTCCCCTATTCCCCTGGGGAGAATAATTTAATGCCTAGAGACCTGATTTTAAGGAAAAGGCCATTTGGAAGCCTGTACGGCTCGGGCACGCCTCTGACACCCACATTGTATGTCATTTAAAGCAAACAAGTTAGGACTAAATACTCTTCAGAGCACCAGTTGTGAGCACTGAGGTTACCAATATTCAGCCTAGTCTGAACTGATCCACTGGCGGGGGGTGACCTGACAACCTACCCATTTTCCTAGTCAGCTCCCTGACGCTGGAGCCACCGAGGCTTGGCCACCCTGGGCCTTGACGTGTCAGTGCCAGGAGGAAAAGCAACAGCATCCAGCCCTGGCATGGTGGGTTCATTGCTGCTCGGCCGATCCAGCTTGTTTCAGACCCTACACTGGAGCTCACATTTGAGCCGCAGCACTGGGCATCATGGAGCAATATCTGAGATAAGGGAAACGGGGTCCTTTTGCACTGGATCAAGGTTTTACTTAGTAGAGGATTGCGTGATTTTGCACAATTTGCTTGATACCAATTCCTGTGAAGAATAAAAGTTTACTTCCATTTCCCAGTGCTCTATTAAAGCAGCTTCCGTTCATGCTGCCTGTGCTCTCGGCTGTGCTGTATATGGCATTTCTATTTTTAGAAACCAGGGTTGCCATGACAACCCAGTGTATTTTTTGTTAAATATAGCAGCTGTTGCAGGGAACTCTTGTCCTTCTAGATGTAAAGGCTGTGTTTTTGCCCTCTAACAGAGCTCAGGGTATTAAATGCAGATGAGAAAGGATGATTAAATAAGTGTAAGCCCAGAAGAAACCATGGATCTGTAATTACACAGAGGGGTTTTGAATGAAGCTCTGTGTGTCTGCTGCTTCAGAAGCAGCCCTTCTGCATTAGAAATATTGTGGGGACAGGGATGTGGGGCTTTGAGGTGGGGGCTTTGGGCTCCAAAAGACCACTCATCCCCTCTCTCTCGCCAGCTGGGATGCTTGCCTACTGGCTCTTCAGTCTGCCTGCCTTTCTCCAGTTCTGGTTGGTGCCCCTTCCAGGAGACAGTCTGGTCCTGGCTGTGCTCTCCAGGACATGTTCTGCCTGGGAAACGGTGGGGGGGGGGGGGGCGGGGGGGCGATAGATTTTGCCCCCAGAGAATCCTTATCCTGTTTTGGGAAAAGCACGTTTAACCTACCCACATTTAAGGAGCTTGAAGACAAGGATTGTGCCACAAGGTTAGGGTCTGGAGCTGCCTCTCCTCTTCAGTGATGGTGACCTCACTGGAAGAGATGCCAATGACTGGTGCTGGTCCTGTCCCTGGGGCTGGCCCAGGGTTGCAGTGTGAAAGCTCTACAAAACCCTACTGCACCCCAGAGCTTCACTGTTTGATGGAAAATGAACTGACTCTGTTTCTTTTCTTTATTATTTGTTTATCTGTTAGCTCCAGAGGGAAGCAGCAGTGAAGTATTTCACTCCTGTTTCAATTTGGCTTTATCAGTTCTTTACTGGATCCCTGTATGGTGCAAGTACATCCCCTCTCAAAGGGCTGGTTTTCATCTCCTGGGAGGAGGGAGAAGAAGCGGGAGCTCTCTTTGTGCTGGGTTCATTTTGTAGTTGGCATTTTGCCTTCCTATTTTGGTGGGAGCTTCCAAATTCAGTGAGCTCTGAGGGGCATTTGTGAGTCTCTGTCAGCACAGCCTCTGCTTTGCATTTCCATCTCAGTTCGTGTTGCGCCCAGGCTGCTGCAGCAGCAGCTCTGTGCACAGAGTGGGGAGCACTATCGCTTGGGCCAAGGGCGATGTGTCAACTGGGAGATGGAGATCTTGTTTTAATTAACTGGTCTTTGCCTTGTTAAATGAAAAAAAGGGAACATAGTGAACAGTTAGATACCCAGAAGGGCTGAGGGTCTTTGAAAGTTTCTTTTAAAAGCGGATGCAACAACAAATAAATTTTTTTAAAAACTAGAATTAAACCAGCCTGATTTTAAAATATCCATGGAGGTCACCGTGACCAAGACTTAGAACAGGAATAACAAATCACTGGGATTCTTATCTGCTCCCCGAGCTATCGTGAGCAGTATCTATTGCTGGAGATGTTATTGCTTTTCTGAATTTAATAGCATAAACATTGCTTATGCAAGCAGAATGCTGCAGGGGAAGGGATCTCCTCTTGCTCACTGCAGAGCTGCCTCTGTGGACATCGGGGCTGGGATTTGCCCTGCTGTCTGCACCCTCCAGGTGCTTCACCCCACATCTGGCCCAGGTCTTCAGCCAGATGAGCAAGGAAATTTTGAGGGGTGGGCAATTTTGAAGATTTAGGAAGCAGTAGGATGGAGTCAGACGCCAGCTATGCTACCAGCTGCCTGCTGGAGCCCATCCTGACCCCTCTGCAGAGCTGGACATTAGGAGGAGGTTTTTCACACAAAGGATCACTGGGCATTGGAACAGGCTGCCCAGGGAGGTGGTTGATTCACCTTCCCTGGAGGTGTTTAAGGCACGGGTAGACGAGGTCCTGAGGGACATGGTTTAGTGTTTGATAGGAATGGTTGGACTCAATGATCGGGTGGGTCTCTTCCAACCTGGTGATTCTATGATTCTGGAGCCTGTTCCCACATGTGTTAGAGTCTCTTACGCTAGCTGAGGGCATAAAAATGGGCGTCATCCCTGAGGAAGCACTGCCTGTACTGGAGGAAGGAAGGGCTGCCACATCAAATTTGAAGACTTCCTTGCGTCCTTCAGGGAATATGTTGTCTGAGAGTTCTGGCACAGAAAATGTAGATTGCTTCTGGGCAAGAGGTTTGGGGTAACCATTTTAGATGCCACTTTTGTTTTAATCCAGCACGAAGTGAAGGGAAAACTGTGGAATGGGCACAGCTACACAAAGAGGTGGTTACACATGCAGTTGTGGGAGTGGAACCTCTGTGTCTTCAGGCTCCTCTAGCTGCGATGCTCACCCTGCAGCAGCATTTCCTTAGCCACTATGGCTGGTAGGACCTGGCACATTTGATGTTGCCTTCCCCCACTCTGACTCTGCTTAGTTGTATCCCTGAATGTGCACATCTTAAGAGATGGTGTCAAGCCTCCTGTAACACTGGGCAGCTTTAGTGAACCCTAATTCCAAGCAATTTGAACTAAAGCACTTCAAGCAAAAGTCATGTCCCTCACGGTGCCCTTTGGAGTGACTTTTCTGGATAGCTAGGCCAAAGACCACCCCAGGGAAGAGGACAAAGATGCTTTGTGGCCATGGACCATACTTTCCCCAAGGTCAGTGCCCCAGGATCCATCTACCCATTGCACTTTTATGGGGTCTGTGTAGAGCTTATGACTAGTCCCTATTCTAGTTGGGATGATGTCTCCCAATCGTCAGGCAAAGTACTGCTGCCTCTGAAACAGAAGAACTGCTGCCAGGGGGCAGGACAAACCCAGGATTGTGAAAAGAGCAGGTATGTGTGGTACAGGGAAGCAGTAATGCCAATACCATATAACAGGGTTCCAGCAGTGTGAGGAGCCCAGGCAAGGTTTGGTCCCTTGGAGTCACTTCCCCATCATGGCACATCCTGCAGGGTTAGAAATTGTGCTGCATGCTAGCAGCTCCCTGGAGTCACTTCCCCATCATGGCACATCCTGCAGGGTTAGAAATCGTGCTGCGTGCTAGCAGCTCATCATTCTGGGTTGTCCAGGGAGGGCCAGGGTCTGCCTGTCCACATCAGCTGCCTCAGCTGTAGCCACTGCTTGGCAGAGCTGTAGGGCTGGGGCAGTCATAGGCTCCATCCTCTCTCCTTGGTGGATGCACATGCCCACACCTGATCCTGCCCACGGGACACCACTTATCCAACTGGCCTTGCTCTGTGGATAAACCTGCTGGTGCCAGAGGCAGAGCTTCCCCAGGAATGTGTATTTATTAAAACTTCTCCCTTTGCTTATGTGTCCACTTCCCTGCATATTCAGTGATCCTCTTGGTGTTTACGCTGCCCACTTTCCCCCCATTGATTTATGAGTTTAATGTAATCTCCCCATTGTGTCGCTTCCCCCCTCCAGGCAGCATGGAGCAGGCAGCAGTCCTGGGCATTTTTCAGGATCACAGAATCAGAGAATCATGAAATCACTAGGTTGAAGAAGACCTCCAGGATCTTTCCTTTCACCCTGCATGTGTGCTGGTCCATCTCTCAGCTGTTTGCAGCAATTTCTGAGAAGAAAGGTCACAGCAGTGGCACACCTTGGCTGCAGACCATTGCCCATGGAATCAAATATTGATGAAACTGTGGTTTTCCCAGCTAGGACGTTCTTGAAGGCAATGAAGTTTCCCCAGCAGTGATGGGGGTTGCTGTGAACGCGCATGAGATGTGCATCTGTGCCTCTCAAACATGAGCACAGTTCTCCCTTCTTGGGTTTAGGGGCTTGTTTGTAGCCTTCTATCAAAGCCACTTGCAAGTCTTTGTATGTTTGGTTTTCCAACAGTCTTTTGAGACAGGAAGGAGTTGTTTATTGCATCTCTCCTTGTTTTCTCATCCTGGGATTGTGAGGCTTGTGGCCTATGTAGATATCATGTCTAAAGCTCATGTCTGAAGCAAGATAGTGCAGCTGCCTGAAGCATGTCTCTGAGTCCCTGGGGAAGCAGGGTGAGTGTCTGGCTCGGTAGCAATGTGGAAACCCCTTCTCATGGGTTGTTTTTCAATCCTGTCTTTTCTACAGCTTTGTGCAATACTTCTCCTGTACCTTCCCCCTGTCTCTCAGCAGAGAAGCCTTTCCGCTCTGGTCCCACAGCAGCTGCAGCTCCATCTAGTCCTGGAGCACTACATCATACCCAACACTGAAAGCTGCAGCCAGACATAAAGCTCATCCCTGCAGCTGAAGACGGGAGTTTTGAGCACCTCATATACCAAAGGGGTGCATAAGCATCTGCTCTGAGCTGGGGAAGAGAGAAGGAGTGCTGGGAGTTGCCTTCCCACAAGTACAGAGGTAAGTGGGGGCAATTATCTCAAAACCTCTAGAAACATGGCCCCCAAGTCCCATGTCATCAGGCTAGTACCTTATTGGGAAGGACCTCTAGAGCATGCAGGGAAGCTAATGTTCCCATGTGGCATCCACGCTGGATTCTGAGACCCCACTGGGCAGGATGAGCATCGTGTACCAGCTCCATAGGTCTTCTTGCCATGATCCTGCTGCCTGGAAAGGTTCTCCTGGCATGTACAAAATGAAAAAGGCATCCCTTCCTGAGCAAGAGCTACTGCAAGGGCAAGGCTGCACTGCAAGTGTTGGTGCTGGGTGTTTTCCACATAATATTTTTCCTGGGGAACACATGAATGTGAGAGGAAATTTTGTTTGCTTGTTTTTCCCCTGGAAGCAGATAGTTCTGTCTTTTCCTCTCCAAGCACAGGGCTGTCAGTACTCAGTGTATTTGCCAGGCTAGCCTCAGCAGCCTCTCCAACAATAGCATATTTTTGTGCCATTTGGGGAAATTCTCTGAGAGAGGAGTCTCGATGGTAATGTTGATTAGAGGGGAAAGTCCATATCTTCTGCATGAGTAAGAGTTTCTGGGCACTGAGAAAACGGGGAGTGAGTCTTCAGGATGAGGGCAAAGAAAGGAGAAAATGGCTTAATCTCTTGTTCTGTTTCCTAAAATGATTCCCAGAATTCCTGCCTCTCACAAACCTTCCTATACATAATTTCTGCCATGGGCATGACCCAGTCCAATTTTTCCCATGGCTCTGTGTCTGCTGGTGTGTGGATATAGACTCGGAGTGAGGGTGGGAGGACCAGCTTGCCACCAGGTGCTTTGGATTCCTTCCACACCTGCTCCAGGTTGAGCACTTGCAGTGGCTCACACTGCTTGGAGGGGTGACTGAGGACCAAAGTGACAATGACCTGGCTTCTAGGACATGTGGAAGCAGTGCAAAATCTAAGGTGGCTGCTGTGTGATGAGTTGTTTGGAAGTTCCAGGCATAGCAACTGCTGAGCCTATTGCCAAAAACGTGGCCTCAGGGGAGGATGCAAAGGAGAACATCCTCTGCAGCAAGACCTTTGCAGGCTACCTGTCTGGCTGCCTCCTGACTTACTGCCCTGCTGGTGAGCAAGAGCAACTTGTTTCTGGCGTGGGCAAGTGTTTGTAGCCTGTAACAGCCTCAGATGAGCTCAGGTTAAACTCCTCACTCAAAATACAGGAGTTCCAGTTAATCCTTGGTAAAGGTAAGAAGCTTTCGAAGGAAGAGGTGCAGAGAAGTGAGCCTCACAGCCTGAGAGTGGGACCAGGAGTCTCCTGGCTGCTTTAGGAACTCTGTTACTGGCTTCATTCACTTTCTCAATTAATGAGAAAGCCCAAGGAGAAGAACTTTCTGAAGAGCAGGGTGAGGGATGAGCTATGATCAGATTTGCCCACAAACTATAAAGCTTGGCTGCTTCCACCCTTGCAACAGGAACGTGAGCAGTTTGAGTAGCACTTGTGCCTGAACCAAAGCTGTGGCAGGAGGTGAGGAAGCAGCAGGCTGTTTGCTGTAGGCTTGTAATCCTGTTTGCTTTTAACTTAGCCTAAAACTCAAGCACACATTAAGGAATCAGTTGTGCTGGTTCCTCAAGCATATTTAGATTTTTTTTAATTATTTATTTTTAGTTTTAACCTCCCCAAACCCTCAGTTCAGTCACTTCTAGGAGGAAGTCTGGGAAGACTGTGTGTTGCCTTGTTGCTGTGATCTGCCCATGCTCCAGCTCAGGCTGGGCTGCACCCCTGGCAGCTGCAGGGTCCCTGCACCTTTTGCAAGAAACAGGAGGCCAGAACAGGTGAGGTGAAGGTGAGGATCCTTTGGTAAGTCTGTGGCTGTGCTCAGGCCTGTGTGTGAATCGCTGCTGGAGCTCCATTCTCTGATACCTTCTTGTATGTGCAATGTGCAGATTTTCACCTTCTTAAATTTTGCCTTTAGCCTTGTGTTTAGGGAAATCCAGACATGATCGCACATGACGGCCAATGTTTTTGTCTTCCACGTGTTACAGGTCTCCTCAGGGAAATGTCCCCACCACCTCAGAAAATGTGGGAAACACTGGGGAGACAGATGCCAAAACCTCTCCTTCTCCAATTCAGCGATTCTCAAAGGCAGCTGCAGCTCTTGAGGAGAAAGAGGAACAGCTGGAGAAAAAGAAAGGCCAAATGAGATGATTCCATTAGTATTATTTCATCTCCCTGTTGAACGAGAGCCCAGAGCAGTCCCTTTGTCAGTGAAATCATCCCGTGTGCGGTTGTTTCACCATCACAGGGCAGGGGCCACAAACATGTGCAAGTCCTGGAGAGTTTCACACCCTGGGAAGAACAAGATGTCCCGGAGAAATTGCCGCAGGGGGATTTTTCCTCTCCTAAGCTATCTGTCATGGGGAACACTGAAGGAAGCTGTGCTGAAAAGGACCATAAAACTAGGGTGCACTGGACACAACTCCTTCTCCTGCCAAAAACGCAAAGCAATCATGAGATGGCAGAATTCTCAGTTCTAGGTAAGGTGAGGAGGGGGTTTAGCAGAAGAACCACATTAAACTTCCAGATGTCAGACTTTGGACTGTTAGAAGACTGGTTGATAAAGTACCTTGGGACACAGTCTGTAAAGGCAAGGGAGCCCACGAGGGTTGGATGCTCTTCAAGGAGGAGGTCCTGACAGTACAAGAGCAAGATGTCCCCATGTGCTGGAAAATAAGCCAGCAGGGAAAAAAACAGCTTGGTTGAGCAGAAAGATCCGGGTGGATATCAAAATGAAGAGGGAAGTCTATGAGAAGAAGGGATAGGTGTCTTAGGAGGACCACAGGGATGAAATGAGATCATGCAGTGGAAAAATCCAGAGGGCTAAAGTTCAACTAGAACTCAGACTGGCCAATTCTTTCTACAAATACATCAACAGTAAAAGGAGGACCAGGGAGAACATCAAGTCTTTATTGGATGCAAAGGGAACAACTCTGACAAAGGGTGAGGACAACGCTAAGGTAATTAATGCCTTCTTTGCTTCAGACTTTAATAGTAAGAAAAGTTGTTCCCTGTGTATACAACCCCCGCAGCTAGAGGAGCAGAACAAAGCTCTCATGAT